>JARQOD010000296.1:0-71068 GCA_033576555.1 Oophaga sylvatica
GTTCTTGTCTGCGGGCGAAAATGAAAACAAAATCAAACGAGCAAAAAACAAGGCCCGGCCTGCGCAGGTTAAGTCTCTGGGGCTGGAGGTAACCAAGTTTTTGTGGTCCTTAAAAATTAACCGGATAAGACCCCTCGAGTAGGTAACGCCACCCTCCAATGCCAGCTTGATGGCCAATAACTCTCGGCTCCAAGGAATAATTGGCTCAGAAAGGAGAAGAGTTTGGAGAAGAAGCCACAATACCTCCCCCGGAAGATGATTTTTGATAAGTACCGCTCCGGTCCGAGGAGGAAGCGTCAAACCCCATGAAAATGCTTGTTGCCGTCCGGGCGATGCAGCACCGGGGCGGAAGAGAAGGCCTGTTTTAAGGAAAGAAAGGTTTCTGCTTCGGGGCCACCTTTGGGTTAGCCCCTTACGGTAAGTGCGAAATGGGCCATCCGGGAGAGAAGTGCGGTAAAGAACGGTAGTAGTTGGCGAAGCCCAGGAACCGCTGATGGCCTTCAATCCCTCTGGTCGGGCCATTTCTCATGGCCAATTTTTCTCTGGTCATTCGTAGGCCAGCTGAAAATAACGAGCCCAAAAACGGCACAAGGTTGCTCAAAGAGGTTTTAAAAATTTAGCGAAGAGGTGTTCGCCGAGCCTGAGCAGAACTGACGAACGTCCCTCCGGGGTCGGGGAACCGAGAGAAGACCAAGATTCGTCCAGGTACACCAATACCAGGAGTAAGAAGGTCCCGGAAGATGTCATTGACCAACCTGAAAGACGGCAGGAGCATTACAGAGCCAAAGGGCATCACTAATATTCATAGTGGCCGCCCCGGGGTTTTAAATGCATCTTCCATTCATCCCTTGACGGTACGGACCAGGTTGTACCCCCACGGAGATCCATTTGGTGAAGATTCTACCCCCCTCAAACGATCAAATAATTCTGGAATGAGGGAAGGGGTAATTTTCTTCACCGGATCTGGTTAAACCTCTATATCTATCGGGCGAAGAGAGCCGTCCTTCTTTTTTAAACGAAAAAAAGCCTGCTCCTCCGGGGAGGTAGTTTCCGGTGAATCCCCTGGCCAAATTCTCCTCATATATTCGGACATCGACCGGGTCCACAGGGATAAGGGAAAAATACGCCCACGGGGAGGGTTACCAGTAACATCATAGGCAATCGTATGGTCTGTGAGGAGGGTAATGTTCGCCTCTTTTTATTAAAGACATCAGCAAATGACCAATGGGGAAAACGGAAGTCCAGGTGATTGTTGGGGTAGGAGAAGGACAGACAGAGAACAGGAACCAACACGTCTTATACAATCCTGTCCCCACGAAGAACCTCCCGGTTCCAGTCGAGCACGGGTCCATGTTCTGGAGCCAAGGTAGCCCTAGTAAGAGGGCGTGAAGAGTCCGGGCCCAAACATAAAAGAGATGTCTCAAATGCAGCTTCCCACTTAGATTTTGGGTTCGTGATGAGTTGGTGGTGTGGTAAAAGACCCCCGTCACAGACGATGTAATGGTACAACCGAGGTTGGTGGGAATGCGTACTTTTCTACCAGGGACTGTGACATAAGTTTCCCCCCGCTGCTCCAGAGTCAAGTTGGGTAGTTCAAAATAACGATTTTCCCCACGAGAGGAATGACAGCAGCAAGAGGAGAGCTTCCCCCTTTGTCTAGGTCGACCTCTCGGCGAACCTAGACACAGGCGTTTCCCGACCTCTCCGGACAGGTACGAATCCGATGCCCTTACTGCCACAGTAAAGCAACCCTCCCCTCAACGGCGTAAGTCCGACGGGTTTTGGACAATCTTGGTCTGGCGACCTGCAAGGCTAGGAGGTGGATTGGGGAAACGGGGGGTGACGGGTTTCTGAAACGTAGGACCAGATGTGGAAACCCCCTCCGGGTGACCTCTTTTTGGCCCGCTCCTGGAACCGTAGGTCAATCCGGGGCGAGAGTATTAGGCTCGAGAGTGGTAGGAATGTCCCCCGACCGGCGAGTTCATCTTATAGGCCGGACAAACCCCCCAAAAACGGATCCAAGGGGCGTTGTACCAGGCCACTCCGTGCAAGGGTACGAAACCGTTGGATATTGGCCCACGGTGAGATTTCCCTGACGGGGGTAGCAAGGGGTGATGCGGATGAGATCTTTCGTCCGGGTTCGCAAAATTTCCGAAAAGCCCGAAAAGCGACAGGTCGGACACCAGAGGATCTCCCTCTCCCAAAGAGGATTACCAGGCCAGGGCCTCTCCAGTGGATGGGGACTGATGAAGGCAATTTTGCCCGGTCGGAGTTAAACTGGGGAGAGAAGTTCAAAGTGCAGATGCATGTTAATGAAGCCCGAGCCTGAGCAGGGCGCCTCCAAAGCGAGGAGGTGCGGAGAGCTGGGGTCCGTGACAGGAGCCCATGGTATTGGGGGCAGAGGGACTGCCAGATTGCGAGTCATGGCACCACGGTGGTTGCGGTGGAGCTGCAAGTGTCCAGGCGAGAATTGACATTCCGCAGGTGACCCAGGAGGACTCCCCGTTGGGACTTCGACGGGCATTCATGACACAGGTCCGAGATGGAGGGAACTTTGGGCGCCACCGGGTTCCATGGCCTGACAAAACTGTAACGGATCTGGGAGGCGAACCTCTGAGCTACTTTACAAAGGGCGGACCTTGTAAGAGGCGGGTGGGACCAGGGGAGGGCAGGGGAGTCACAGCAGATAATGAGGTAGTTCTGGATGAACGGGCAGGGAGTACGGCAAGTACCGAGGCAGCTTGATGAGTGGGCAGGAGGTCCGGCAAGTGAGGGGCATCTCTGGAATGAGTGGGCAGGAGGGCACGGCAAGTGACCGGGGCAGTCTCTGGGTGGGCAGGAGGTAGGCAAGTGACCGGGGCAGTTTCCCGGATGATGGGTTGGAGGTCACGCAAGTGACCGGGGTGTCTCGGATGGTGTTTAAAATGACCTGTGATGGCTGAGCCTCCAGGTGCTAGCAGGCAGGAACAGATGGGCGCTCCCAGGTGACGGCAGTCAGGTAACAATGAGCGCCCCAGGGAGCGGGCAGGTAGGTAACAGATAGCGTCCCAGGTGACGGGCAGGCAGGTCAAGATGACGCTCCAGGTGGGGGAGGCAGGTAACAGATGAGCGTCCCTGGTGAGCGGGGAGGCAGGTAACAGATGACGTCCCAGGTGAGCGGCAGGGCGGTAACAGATGGCCTCCCGGTGACGGGAGGCAGGTAACAGAGAGCGCTCCCAGGTGACGGCGGGCAGGTAACAGATGAGCGCTCCCAGGTGAGCGGCAGGCAGGTAACAAAGCGACAGCAGGTATTGGCAAAGACCCTTGGGGCTGAAGCCAGATAGTGAAATGTGCAAACAACATTGCTCGGGCACCTCCATTTTTGGAGGAGGGGCTATAAAGGTGAAGTCCTCCGGCCATTTGGGCCGGGAACTCTTTAGGACGACGCGCGCGGCCCCTTTAAGAGGGGGGCAGCGCCCGCGCGCCGCCCTAAGCCAGAGGCAGGAAAAGGAGCTGCGCCGCCAGCAGAGCGGCAGGAACGCCGGACCTGGGCAGAGGGGTGAGGGGAGCAGCGTCCCTGCCTGGCAGAGGGCAGGCGCCGCCCGCCGGCCCAACCACATTTGACGGGATCTTCCTGCTTTGTGTTGGTGAGATTTGACAATCAATATAACCATCTCCTATGCCTTCTGAACTCATGTACTGACCATTAGCCATAATCACTTTCTGATTATTTTGATTAAGCTTAGAAAAGAAGTCTCTGTTATTAGTCATGTGACTAGTTGCTCCAGAGTCTATACACCATGATGCTTTGATGTATTTGCACTGACAGTAAATGCAATTTCAGTATTCACAGAATCATTTTCTCCAGACACAGCACTCTTAACCCTTTGCTGACTGTTTTGCTTTTTCAGCTGATGCATTCTAGCTTTCCAAACTCTGCAGTCGGATTTCAAATGTCCTGATTTCTTGCAACCAAAACATTCACGTGTTTTCTTTTAGGTGCTTTCTGTTATCATATAGACTCTGTGTTTGTAAAGCAGACTCTGTTTGGTGCTTATACATTCTGCCTTCCGTTTATATTCATCTATAAGCTTCCCTCTTACATACTCCAGAGTAAGCTCATCATCTGGGCGCGCATCTAGTGCGGTCACAAGCGTGTCATAGCTCTCTGGAGACCACTAAGCAGTAATGCGGCTACATGAAAGTCCTTCAGATCTTCCCCAATGTGTCACGCGGTCTTATGATATGTGTACGATGTCAGTAAACTATTCTTAAAAGAACAACACTCTATACAACATATAGATTAGTAACATCAGCATGTAAATATAGAATAGATTTACCTGACACGATATCCGTTGAACCAGGTTAATCTTGAGGACTTGATACACTGTCACAGGAAAGAGGAGGACCGGGATCTAACCTGACCCTAAACTGGGGTCCTAACTAATCCCTCACCTTGGAGGTATGAAAAATGGTTCAAAAGGTCCAAGTCTCCAGCCTAACCCTGTCTCCTATCAGTCCCTGAACCCTGTAATCAGTCCTAAGAAGGATTCTGATTACCACCAAAAGGGGATATGGGCTGATCTCTGCTAAATACACAGATTAGACATATAAGACAGACTGGAGAAAACACAGACTTGCATACACACTCAAACACAGAAGGAACATAAATGATCTGGGATATTAAACTCTAAGAAGGTGAGCTTAAAACAACTAAGGAGCTCTTTAACTTAAGTCTATACAGATACAATCCTATCTGTGGTCTGCATGAAGAATTTCACTGGCAACTCCCAACACAGACAACCAAGATTTAAAGGAAACCAATCAACAAATAATTAATTGCAGCCGGGAGAAAAATGCACCCAGTCCAAACTGAGCACAGACAGAATTAACTCCCTAACTGCCAAACACAAAGAAACAGCAATTCAGCTGTGGAAGTCAGAATGTGCAACCGCGACGATCTTCGTGGCGATGCACACATGACAGTACCCCCCCTTCTACGAGGGGCCTCCGACCCTCATAGAATCATAGAATCAAGAAAGGTAGAGTTGGAAGGGACCTCCTGGGCCTTCTGGTCCAACCCCCTGCTCAAAGCAGGATTCTCTAAATCATCCCAGACAGATGTCTATCCAGCCTCTGTTTGAAAGACTTCCATTGAAGGAGAACTCACCCCTCTTGTGGCAGCCTGTTCCACTCAAATTTATCACCCTAACTGTCAAAAAGTTTTTTCTAATATTAATCTGTGTCTCCTCCCATTCAGTTTCATCCCATTGCTTCTAGTCTTTCCTTGTGCAAATGAGAATAAAGATGATCCTTCTACAATGTGAAAAGCCCTTGAGATATTTGTAGAGCTATTAAGTCTCCTCTCAGTCTTCTTTTTTGCAAGCTAAACATCCCAAATCCTGCAAACGTTCCTCATAGGACATGGTTTGCAGGACCGGTCACCATTCTGGTGGCTCTTCTCTGAACTTGCTCCAGTTTGTTGATGTCTTTTTAAAATGTGGTGCCCAAAACTGGACACAGTATCCAGATGAGGGTCTGACCAAAGAGGAGTAGAGGGCAATAATGACCTCCACGTTTATCTAGACTGTATGCTTCTGTTGATACATCCTAGAATTGCATTTGCCTTTTTGCTGCTGCATCACACTGTTGACTCAGTTAAGTCTGTGATCAATTAGTATACCCAAGTCTTTTCACATGTGCTGTTACTTAGCCCTATTCCTCCCATTTTGTATTTGCTTTTTTCATTTTTATTGCCAGATGTAGTACTTTGCATTTTTCCCTGTTAAAATCCATTCTGTTAGTTGCTGCCCACTGCTCCAGTTATGTTATCTTTTTGAATCCTCTCTCTCTCTTCTCTAGTATTAGCTACCCCTCCTAGCTTTGTGTCATCAGCAAATTTGATCAGTTTACCCTCAATTCCTTCATCTAAATCATTGATAAAGATGTTTTAACAATACAGGGCCCAAAACAGACCTTGTGGTACCCCACTTGAGACATTCTTCCACTGGATGTGCAGCCATTTACAACCACTCTTTGGGTCCGATCACTAAGCCAGTTATGAATCCACCTAACAGTTGCCTTTCCCATTCCATACTAGTCATTTTTTCAATAAGGATTGTGTGAGATACTTTGTCAATGCTTTCTGAAGTCAAGATATACTATATCTACAGCATTTCCCTGATCCACCCAGTCAGTGATTCTGTCATAGAAGGAAATTAAGTTAGTCTGACATGACTTATTTGTTACAAACCCATGCTGACTCTGTTAATACTTCATTCTTATCCAGGTACTTGCATACATGTTCTTTAATAATTTGTTCAAAGATCTTTCCTGGTATAGAAGTCAGACTCACCGGCCTGTAGTTCCCTGGGTCCACCTTCTTCCCCTTTTTGAAGATAGAACAACATTTGCTCTTCTCCAGCTTCTGGGGCTTCTCCTTTTCTCCAAGAATTTCAAAAGATTATGGACAGTGGTTCAAGAATTTCTTCTGCTATCTCCTTCAGTACCCTGGGTGTAATTCATCTGGACCTGGAGACTTGAATTCATTTAGGTTAGCTAAGTGTTTCCTCACTGTCTTTCTGTTTATAGATATCCTGGATTCTTCTATTCCTTTAATAGGACAGTGAAGATCAGTTGATGTTACATTTCCTTTCTGAGAGAAAACAGATGCAAAATAGAATTTAAAAGTTCAGCCTTCTCAACATCCTGACTTACCATTTCATCATTTTCATCCTGTAAAAATCCTATAGCATCTTTGACTTTTCTTTTACTTTTGACGTATCCCCAAAATCCTTTTTTGTTGCTTTTGACGTCACTTGCAAGCCTTAATTCATTGTCAGCTTTAGATAATCTGATTTGTGCCCTGCAGGTTCTGCAGACGGCATTATATTCTTCTTTAGATATGCCTCCCTCTTTCCATTTGATAAACATTTCTTTCTTCCTTTTTAGCATGTGTTTAAGTTCTATGTTCATCCATCCTGGTTTCCTTAAATGCTTCCCATTCTTCCCTCTTTTCGGAATTGTTAACGATTGTGCTTTGAGAATCTCATTTTTCAAGATTTTCCATCCTTCCTGGACATTTTTGTCCTTAAGGATATCCAGCCTTTGGATCCCTCCAATTCTCTTTCTGAGTTTCCTTAAAATCTGCCTTTCTGAAATCTAACCTTGACGTCTGAGTCTTCACAGGTCTTCCTCCTCTTGTTATCCAAAATTCTAAAATAGCATGGTCACTACCTCCTAGAGTCCCAGCCACTCTTACCTCCTCCACCATTTCCTCCCTGTTTATGAGGATTAGATCCAAGGTAGCAGATCCCCTTGTTTTCTCCATTACCTTTTGGAAGATAAAGTTGTCAGCAAGAGAGGATAAGAATTTCCTGGACCTGTTAGTTTTGCCTGAGAGAGATTCCCAACAAATGTCTGGATAGTTGAAATCTCCCATGACCACTATGTCATATTTTTTGGAGAACTTGGCCATTTGATGCATAAAGAGTTCATCCATATCTTCAGCTTGCACAGGCGGCCTGTAGTAAATGCTACAATGGTGTCCTTTCCATTGTTCTGTCCTTGTATTCTTACCCAGACAGTTTCCACAGAACCCCAGTCTCTGAAGCGTCAATCTCTGTGCAGATATACGCTTTTCTAACATACAATGCAACACCTCCTCCTCGTTTATCAAGTCTGTTTCTTGCAAATAAGTTGTATCCTTCTAGCCTTGTATTCCAATCATGTGTATCGTCCCACCAAGTCTCAGTGATTCCCAAAGACATCATATTTCTTCTCCTGCGTTAGTAGCTCCAGTTCTCCTTGTTTGTTGCCCATGCTTTGTGCATTCGTATAGAAACACTTTAGTTTGTGATTGGTTTCTCTTCCTTCAATATTTTAATTTTGTAAATTTTTTGTCTTTGTTCTTCCCCTTCACTTCTAATAGCAGAAATCTCAATAGTATTTGTCAAGTGTATGGCTTTTGCTGGCGTTTTGCTTCCCTTCCCACATTGTTCTAGTTTAAAGCTCTCCTGATGAGTGTAGCAAGGCGACTTCCAAATACATGTTTTCCAGTCTTCGTAAGGGGCACCCCATCTCTAGCAAGTAGTCCATCGTATAGGTAATTCACTCCGTGATCCAGAAATCCAAATCCTTGCTGACGGCACCATCGACGTAGCCAGTTGTTCACCTGCAGAATCTTATTCCACCTCCTTGTTCCATGGCCATCCACTGGGAGGATGGAAGAGAAGACACCTGCGCTCCTAGTTCTTTCACTTTCTTACCTAAGTTTTCAAAGTCACTGCAGATGGTTTCCAGGTCGTTTCTAGCGGTGTCATTTGTCCCCACATGTATTAGCAGGAATGGGTAGTCATCTTTAGGTCTGAAGAGTCCTGATATCCTGTCAGACACATCTTTAATTTTTGCACCTGGAAGACAGCACATTTCTCTTGAGGTTATATCCGGTCTGCAGATAGCGGCCTCTGTTCCTCTCAACAGGGAATCGCCCATGACAACAACTCTCCGTTTCTTCTTCACAACAGTTTTCTTTCTCCATTCAGGAGGACTCTGAGGGCGTACAAGGTTGTTTGTGGGCAAAGTCTTATCCTGATGTATTTCTTCATCGTTCTCCTGTGTAAGAGCCTGGTATTGGTTCCTGAGCAGAATTGGTGCTGACTGCCTCCTGATCCTCCTGCTTCTCTGGGTCACATGCTTCCATTCCTCTGTTTCTTCAGTTGCACTTCGAATTTCTTCTCTTTCTGTACCATGAAAAGATAATTCTGCTCTGTCTAAGAACTCTTCACCTTCCTTAATGGTCTTCAATGTGGATAACCTCTCTTCCAGATTTGCAACTTTTCCTCCAACAGGGACACAAGCTTGCATTTCTGGCATGTGAATTTGGCTTTTCCACCCTCAGGGCCAGGTTTTGCCCGGGTGAGTTCTGTGGAAGGTCCGCACCAAACGATCTGCGTTAATGTCAGACGCAGGAACCCACGTCCTCTCCTCTGGACCATACCCCTTCCAATGCACCAAGTACTGAAGGGACCGGCGATTCAGACGTGAGTCAATGATCTTTGACACTTGAAACTCCAAGTTACCATTGACCACCACTGGAGGAGGAGGTAGAGGTGACGGTATGACTGGTGCCACGTACCTCTTAAGTAATGACTTGTGGAACACATTGTGGATTTTAAACGTAGGAGGGAGGTCCAGACGAAATGCCACAGGATTAATTATGGAACTGATCCTGTACGGCCCGATGAATCTGGGCCCAGCTTCCAGGAGGGAACTTTAAGTTTTATATTCCTGGTAGACAACCATACCAGATCGTTCACATTAAGATCTGGACCAGAAACTCTCCTCCTATCAGCCAAACGTTTATAACGGTTCCCCATAGCACTCAGATTATTCAATACACCTCTCCACACTGAAGCAAGTGACGACGAGAAACGCTCCTCCTCAGGAACCCCAGAAGGGCCCCCCCATTGAATGTACAAAAACTGGGGATGAAAACCATATGCCCCAAAAAAACGGGGATTACCAGTGGACTCACTCCGCCTGTTGTTAAGAGCGAACTCTGCCAGAGGCAAAAAAGAAGACCAGTCCTCCTGGTTCTCTGAGACAAAACACCGAAGATAAGTCTCTAGGCTTTGATTCAGACGCTCTGTCTGACCATTGTCTGCGGATGAAAAGCCGAGGAAAATGACAATTGCATCCCCGACGTAAACAAAATGCCCTCCAAAACTTGGACACAAAACTGAGACCCCCTATCTGACACCACATCAGAAGGAAACCCCATGAAGTCTCACAATCTCCCCAATGAACACCTGCGCCAGAGTTTTAGCATTAGGGAGTGCAGAAAGAGCAATGAAATGTGCCATCTTACTGAACCTGTCAACAACCACCAGTATGACAGTATTCCCTGACGACTGAGGAAGGTCCGTGATGAAGTCCATAGACAAATGAGTCCATGGACGCTCCGAAGTTTCAAGGGTAAGAGGGTCCCAGACGGACGGGTATGAGGGGTCTTAGAGCGAGCACAACCCCACAGGACGCGACAAAAGTTAAAACATCTTTATTAACGTAAGGCCACCAAAACCGGCGAGAAAGGAGATCTAAAGTAGCCTTACTCCCTGGATGTCCTGCTAAAGCAGAATTATGATGTGCCTCAATAACCTTTTGTCTCAACTGATTTGGGACAAACAGTCTCCCTGGAGGTCTGCAGGGGCGTCCCCCTGAGCCTCTAACACCTCCTCCTCAAGCTCAGAACATACAGCCGACACTACCACCCCCTCCTGAAGGATAGGAATCGGGTCATCCATTTTCCCGGCCCCTGGGAAACTGCGAGACAAGGCATCCGCCTTAACATTCTTAGATCCAGGGCGATAAGTGACAACAAAATTAAACTGGTAAAAAAACAACGACCATCGAGCTTGTCTGGAATTCAGACGCTTAGCGGATTCCAAATACAGCAGGTTCTTGTGATCAGTAATGACGGTGACCGGGTGGACTGCCCCCCCCAAAAGTGACGCCACTCTTCAAAAGCTAACTTAATGGCCAAAAGTTCCCTATTGCCGATATCATAATTCCTTTCGGGGGACGACAATTTTTTAGAAAAGAAAGCGCACGGATGCCATTTACCAGGGGACGGACCCTGGGACAATATTGCACCCACCCCTACGTCAGACGCGTCCACCTCCACAACGAACGGCTGTGATGCATCTGGTTGGATGAGAACGGGTGCCGAAGCAAACATTTTTTCAAAGAGGAAAAAGCTTGGCAAGCTTTGTCCGACCATTTAAAAAATCCGTCCCTTTTCTTGTCATGTCAGTGAGAGGTTTGACAACAGATGAGAAATTACAAATAAATTTCCGGTAGTAGTTAGCAAACCCCAGAAAACGCTGCAGAGCCTTAAGATCCTCTGGCTGATCCCATTCAAGCACTGCTCTCACCTTTTCAGGGTCCATACGGAAACCGGAGGCTGACACCAAGAAACCCAAAAACTGAAGTTCCTGTACGGCGAATACACACTTTTCCAGTTTGGCGTATAGTTTATTGTCTCGCAAGATCTGCAACACCTGTCTCACATGCTCCTGGTGAGACACAAGATCTGGTGAGTAAATTAAAATGTCATCCAAATATACGACCACAAACAGCCCCACCAGATGACGAAAAATGTCATTAACAAAATGTTGGAATACTGCTGGTGCAGTAGTCAGACCAAAAGGCATGACAAGGTTCTCATAATGTCCCTCCGGCGTGTTAAACGCCGTTTTCCACTCATCCCCCTCTTTTATCCTAATCAGATTATACGCCCCCTGAGATCCAATTTAGAGAACCATTTGGCGCCAACAATTTGATTGAAGAGATCAGGAATCAGAGGGAGTGGATACGGATCTCGAACAGTAATCCGATTAAGTTCGCGGAAATCCAAGCAAGGGCGTAGGCCTCCATCTTTTTTCTTCACAAAGAAGAACCCCGCAGCTACTGGGGAAGATGAAGGTCTAATATGCCCTTTGGCCAGACTTTCAAAATATAATCTTTCATAGCCTGCCTCTCAGGACCAGAAAGGTTATATAACCTAGATTTAGGTAACTTAGCATCAGGAAGTAAATTAATAGAGCAGTCATACACGCGATGAGGAGGCAACTCCTGACACCCCTCCTCAGAGAACACATCCCCAAAGTCCTCCAAAAAAGGAGGCAAAGTACTAGGCACGACCGCACTGATGACTGTGTTCATGCAGTTACTTTTGCAAAACTCCCCCATTGGCTTATATCTCTGGACTGCCAATTAATCACAGGGTTATGTTTAACCAACCAAGGAAGTCCCAACACAATAGGAGTAGGTAGACCCTCCAACACATAACAAGATAATAGTTCCCTATGTATTGCCCCTACCCGAAGGTCAATCCCATGAACCTCATGAACAAAGCCACCCTGGCCGAGAGGCCTGGCGTCAATGGAGAACACAGGGATCGGTTTGACCAATACACTCAGATGCATACCTTGAGCCTGAGCAAACTGAGCGTCAACCAGATTAGCCCCGGACCCACTATCAAGAAGAACAGAAAATCTCTCCACTCTCGTACCAACCACCACCTCCACTGGTACAAGGAACTGAGAAGAACTAGCGGACGAAATACATACTCCCAGGTTGTCGTCCACCACACAACCTGGGATTAACAGTTTCCGGCGACTTTTTGCTCAACAAGGCACGGGATGGACATCCCCCAACAGAATGTCCCTCTTTCCCGCAGAAGAAACACCTTCTAGTCCTGCGGCGTACCGCCAATCCCTCCTACGAAATGATGTCCCTCCCAACTGCATAGGCTCCTCCGAACAGACAAGGGGAACCTCAACATAAGGGACTTTAGTAGTGGGTGGAGTAACAACAGGGGGCGGAGTTACCTCGCACCTCTCCCGGAGCCGTCTATCAGTACGGATAGCTAGGGCCATAGCAGCCTCCAGTGATGGAGGAGAATCATACTGAGCCAAAACGTCCTTTAATTTGTCAGAAAGCCCATGACAAAACTGGCTCCTAAGAGCTGGGTCATTCCACTGAGTATCTGTGGCCCATCTACGGAAACTCAGAAGCAAATTCCTCCGCCGGACGATCTCCCTGCTGTATCTTACGTAATTTTGTCTCAGCAAGAGAGACCCGATCTGGGTCATCATATACCAAACCCAGGGCAGTAAAAATCGATCTACTGACTGTAGAGCCGGGGATCCCGGAGGAAGGGAGAAGGCCCAGGATTGAGGGTCCCCTTGTAGGAGCGAGATAACAATTCCCACTCCTTTGCTCTTCACTCCCTGATGATCGAGGCCGAAGCCGAAAATACAATTTACATGCTTCCCTGAAGGTAAAAAATTTGTCTCGCCCACCAGTGAACCTGTCCGGGGAGAGCTACTTTAGGTTCAAATCTGGTTTTCTCCGAGGGAGACAAAACTTTGGACTTAATGTCCGTCAGCTCCATGGATAATCCCTGCAACTGCAGAGCCAGCTGGCTACTGGATCCATGGCAACTGGGAATAATTTTATTGGCCAGTGAAAATGTCACGCGGTCTTATGATATGTGTACGATGTCAGTAAACTATTCTTAAAAGAACAACACTCTATACAACATATAGATTAGTAACATCAGCATGTAAATATAGAATAGATTTACCTGACACGATATCCGTTGAACTCAGGATTAATCTTGAGGACTTGATACACTGTCACAGAAAGAGGAGGACCGGGATCTAACCTGACCCTAAAACTGGGGTCCTAACTAATCCCTCCCCTTGGAGGTACTGATAATGGTTCAGAGGTCCAAGTCTCCAGCCTAACCCTGTCTCTATCAGTCCCTGAACCCTGTAATCAGTCCTAAGAAGGATTCTGATTACCACCAAAGGGATATGGGCTGATCTCTGCTAAATACACAGATTAGACATATAAGACAGACTGGAGAAAACACAGACTTGCATACACACTCAAACACAGAAGGAACATAATGATCTGGGATATTTAACTCTAAGCAAGGTGAGCTTAAAACAACTAAGGAGCTCACAACTAAAGTCTATACAGATTCAATCCTATCTGTGGTCTGCATGAAGAATTTCACTGGCAACTCCCAACACAGACAACCAGAGATTTAAAGGAAACCAATCAACAAATAATTAATTGCAGCCGGGAGAAACTGCACCCAGTCCCAGAACTGAGCACAGACAGAATTAACCCTAACTGCCAAACACAAAGAAACAGCAACTCAGCTGTGAGAAGTCAGAATGTGCAACCGCGACGATCTTCGTGGCGATGCACACATGACACAATGCCTCTCAAGCGTTCTACAAGCTCTAGAATACTCCTGATATACTCCTGCATATCCTGGCCTTTCTGTAGCTTAGACTGGTACAGTTTTCTCATAAGATACAGTTTATTGCTTAAATTAATCCTCTCATGTACCTTTTGCAGCTGCTCCCACATTTCTCTTGCAGTATCACATTTACACACATGAACAATCTGATCATCATCTATGCTGAGTGATATGGTACTCTGTGCTTTCTGATCCATCTCTATCCACTCCTGTGGTACTGGGTCAGGTTTAGGCTCCTGTGTGTATTTCCACGTTACCTTCCCTTATCAGCGCATCTTCACTTTGAATTTCCAGGATTGATAGTTCTGGTTAGTGAGACTTGGTACTGTAAACTTCATGGAGTTGCTGCTGCTGGTGGCCATCTTTGCTGTCTTTCTCTCTTTTCTTTTCTCTGTGTTCTGGGGATCTCTGGGACTCTAGGATTCTGGGCACTCTGGGAACTCTGGGCCCATAACCTGTTAGCAGCGGATTAACCAGCGTAACATCCGGAGTCAGCAACAGAGAATGTAGATTTATTCACATCCAGTATAGACAGCTTACAACACAGCATGAAATGTGATCAGCCTGATATCTGCTATGGCTGCAGCATGAAAAACATTACAACAACACAGGAAGAGAAGGAGGAGGCATCCTGTCTGTGAGTGAGGTTTTTTTTTTTTTTTTTTTACAAAACTTTTTTAACAACCTCACAATATGCACAACATATCAAACAGTACAGTAGTAGTTGTTGCAATACATACAAATCAACAAATCAATATGCATTATTCCAACATTTGGTAACTTGGGCTCCAGGTAAAAACCACAGGGACGACATAGGCTCAGGTGGTTCTTCATAGTTCGGTAACTTGGGCTCCAGGTATATCAGCGGGGAAGATAGTGGCTCACTGGTTCTTCATGGTTCGGTAACTTGGGCTCCAGGTATATCCGCAGGGAAGACATTGGCTCTCTGGTTCTTCATGGTTCGGTAACTTGGGCTCCAGGTATATCCGCAGGGATGACAGTGGCTCACTGGTTCTTCATGGTTCGGTAATTTGGGCTCCAGGTATATCCGCAGGGAAGACATTGGCTCTCTGGTTCTTCATAGTTCGGTAACTTGGGCTCCAGGTATTTCCACAGGGATGACATTGGCTCACTGGTACTTCTTGATTCGGTAACTTGGCCTCCAGTTATATCCGCAGGGACAACATTGGCTCATTGGTTCTTCATGGTTCGGTAACTTGGGCTCCAGGTATATCTGCAGGGATGACATTAGCTCAGGTGGTTCTTCATGGTTTGGTAACTTGGGCTCCAGGTAAATCTACAGGGACAACATTGGCTAAGGTGGATCTTCATAGTTCGGTAACTTGGGCTCCAGGTATATCCGCAGGATAACAGTGGCTCACTGGTTCCTCATGGTTCGGTAACTTGGGCTCCAGGTATATCCGCAGGGACGACAGTGGCTCACTGGTTCTTCATGGTTCGGTAACTTGGGCTCCAGGTATATCCGCAGGGATGACAGTGGCTCACTGGTTCTTCATGGTTCGGTAACTTGGGCTCCAGGTATATCCGCAGGGACGACAGTGGCTCACTGGTACTTCTTGATTCGGTAACTTGGCCTCCAGTTATATCCGCAGGGACAACATTGGCTCATTGGTTCTTCGTGGTTCGGTAACTTGGGCTCCAGGTATATCTGCAGGGATGACATTAGCTCAGGTGGTTCTTCATGGTTTGGTAACTTGGGCTCCAGGTAAATCTACAGGGACAACATTGGCTAAGGTGGATCTTCATAGTTCGGTAACTTGGGCTCCAGGTATATCCGCAGGGATAACAGTGGCTCACTGGTTCCTCATGGTTCGGTAACTTGGGCTCCAGGTATATCCGCAGGGACGACAGTGGCTCACTGGTTCTTCATGGTTCGGTAACTTGGGCTCCAGGTATATCCGCAGGGATGACAGTGGCTCACTGGTTCTTCATGGTTCGGTAACTTGGGCTCCAGGTATATCCGCAGGGACGACAGTGGCTCACTGGTTCTTCATGGTTCGGTAACTTGGGCTCCAGGTATATCTGCAGGGATGACATTGGCTCACTGGTTCTTCATGGTTCGATAACTTGGGCTCCAGGTATATCTACAGGGTTGACATTGGCTCACTGGTTCTTCATGGTTCAAAAACTTGGGCTCCAGGTATATCCACAGGGATGACATTGGCTCACTGGTTCTTCATAGTTTGGTAACTTGGGCTCCAGGTATTTCCACAGGGATGACATTGACTCATTGGTTCTTCATAGTTCGGTAACTTGGGCTCCAGGTATTTCCACAGGGATGACATTGGCTCATTGGTTCTTCATAGTTTGGTAACTTGGGCTCCAGGTATTTCCACAGGGATGACATTGGCTCACTGGTTCTTCATAGTTCGGTAACTTGGGCTCCAGGTATTTCCACAGGGATGACATTGGCTCATTGGTTCTTCATAGTTCGGTAACTTGGGCTCCAGTATTTCCACAGGGATGACATTGGCTCATTGGTTCTTCATAGTTCGGTAACTTGGGCTCCAGGTATTTCCACAGGGATGACATTGGCTCACTGGTTCTTCATAGTTCGGTAACTTGGGCTCCAGGTTTTTCCACAAGGATGACATTGGCTCATTGGTTCTTCATAGTTCGGTAACTTGGGCTCCAGGTATTTCCACAGGGATGACATTGGCTCATTGGTTCTTCATAGTTCGGTAACTTGGGCTCCAGGTATTTCCACAGGGATGACATTGGCTCATTGGTTCTATAACTTGGGCTCCAGGTAAATCCACAGGGACGACATTGGCTCACTGGTTCTTCATGCTTCAATATCTTGGGCTCCGTCCAGATTGTCCTCATGTTCCTTGGCAGACATCAATATCTGTTTTCCCACTTAGGTGCATGGATCATCACAGGAGGTTCTCATGCTGGAGTTATGAAGCACGTGGGAGAGGCCATAAGGGACTTCAGTGGAGACCAGCAAGACTCAGAGATTGTCCTCATAGGCATTGCCACCTGGGGTATCGTCCACAACAGAGAATACCTGCTGAGTGAAGCGGTGAGACCCCTAATCATTGAGATCCTCTCCACAGCTGTGACATTGATCACCAGTCATTAGTGATCCTCCCCACTAGTGATTGATCTCCAGTGATGTACTCCTCAACACTGAAATTACTGCAAGAAGGAGAAGTTGTTTAATGATGAAAAAGACAGGACTAGAGATGAGCGAACCTGTGGATGTTTGGGTTTTCCCGGGACCGGCCTGACTTTTTAAAAGGTCCAGTTCGGGTCCCGAACTTGACCCTGGATGCTATATAAGTCAATAGGGACCTGAACTTCAGTGCTGTAAAGTGGTCATAGTCAGGGCTAGGGGGCTTCAAAAGGAAGAAAAAATTGGGTAGGAGCAGGACAACGGCCCTGCAAACAAAGGTGGATAGGAAAATGATTTAAAGCGGTTCTGTCACCATAGTAACCATGGTAATAAATGATTAACACAAACATTTTAATTCTGCACCCACAGAGACTAAGGCTTACTACTAACAGTCCAGTTTAAAATTTCACCCACAGAGCACGGGGCACAGTACCCCTACATTAGCATCTTACAGATGTCACCCACAGAGCACGGGGCACAGTACCCCTACATTAGCATCTTACAGATGTCACCCACAGAGCACGGGGCACAGTACCCCTACATTAGCAACCTACAAATATCACCCACAGAGCATGGGGCACAGTACCACTACATTAGCATCTTACAGATGTCACCCACAGAGCACGGGGCACAGTACCCCTACATTAGCAACCTACAAATATCACCCACAGAGCATGGGGCACAGTACCCCTACATTAGCAACCTACAAATATCACCCACAGAGCATGGGGCACAGTACCACTACATTAGCATCTTACAGATGTCACCCACAGAGCACGGGGCACAGTACCCCTACATTAGCAACCTACAAATATCACCCACAGAGCATGGGCACAGTACCACTACATTAGCAACCTACAAATATCACCCACAGAGCATGGGGCACAGTACCCCTACATTAGCAACCTACAAATATCACCCACAGAGCACGGGGCACAGTACCACTACATTAGCAACCTACAGATGTCACCCACAGAGCATGGGGCACAGTACCCCTACATTAGCAACCTACAAATATCACCCACAGAGCACGGGGCACAGTACCCTACATTAGCAACCTACAGATGTCACCCACAGAGCATGGGGCACAGTACCACTACATAGCAACCTACAGATGTCACCCACAGAGCATGGGGCACAGTACCCCTACATTAGCAACCTACAGATGTCACCCACAGAGCATGGGGCACAGTACCCTACATTAGCAACCTACAGATGTCACCCACAGAGCATGGAGCACAGTACCCCTACATTAGCAGCTTACAGATGTCACCCACAGAGCATGGGGCACAGTACCACTACATTATCAGCTTACAGATGTCACCCACAGAGCATGGGGCACAGTACTCCTACATTAGCAGCCTACAGATGTCACCCACAGAGCATGGGCACAGTACCCTACATTAGCAACCTACAGATGTCACCCACAGAGCATGGGGCACAGTACCCCTACATTAGCAACCTACAGATGTCACCCACAGAGCATGGAGCACAGTACCCCTACATTAGCAGCTTACAGATGTCACCCACAGAGCATGGGGCACAGTACCCCTACATTAGCAGCCTACAGATGTCACCCACAGAGCATGGGGCACAGTACCCCTACACTAGCAGCCTACAGATGTCACCCACAGAGCATGGAGCACAGTACCCCTACATTAGCAGCCTACAGATGTCACCCACAGAGCATGGGGCACAGTATCACTACATTAGCAACCTACAGATGTCACCCACAGAGCATGGAGCACAGTACCCTACATTAGCAGCTTACAGATGTCACCCACAGAGCATGGGGCACAGTACCCCTACATTAGCAGCCTACAGATGTCACCCACAGAGCATGGGCACAGTACCCCTACATTAGCATCTTACAGATGTCACCCACAGAGCATGGGGCACAGTACCCCTACAGAAGCTGCTTACAGATGTCACCCACAGAGCATGGGGCACAGTACCCCTACATTAGCAGCCTACAGATGTCACCCACAGAGCATGGGGCACAGTACCCCTACATTAGCAGCTTAAAGATGTCACCCACAGAGCATGGGGCACAGTACCCCTACATTAGCAGCTTACAGGTGTCACCCACAGAGCATGGGGCACAGTACCCCTACATTAGCAGCCTACAGATGTCACCCACAGAGCATGGGGCACAGTACCCCTACATTAGCAGCCTACAGATGTCACCCACAGAGCATGGGGCACAGTACCCCTACATTAGCAGCTTACAGATGTCACCCACAGAGCATGGGGCACAGTACCCCTACATTAGCAGCCTTCAGATATCACCCACAGAGCATGGGGCACAGTACCCCTACATTAGCAGCCTACAGATATCACCCACAGAGCATGGGGCACAGTACCCCTACATTAGCAGCTTACAGATGTCACCCACAGAGCATGGAGCACAGTACCCATACATTAGCAGCCTACAGATGTCACCCACAGAGCATGGAGCACAGTACCCCTACATTAGCAGCCTACAGATGTCACCCACAGAGCATGGAGCATAGTACCCCTACATTAGCAGCCTACAGATGTCACCCAAAGAGCATGGGGCACAGTACCCCTACATTAGCAGCTTACAGATGTCACCCACAGAGCATGGGGCACAGTACCCTACATTAGCAGCCTACAGATGTCACCCACAGAGCATGGAGCACAGTACCCCTACATTAGCAGCTTACAGATGTCACCCACAGAACATGGAGCACAGTACCCCTACATTAGCAGCTTACAGATGTCACCCACAGAGCATGGGGAACAGTACCCCTACATTAGCAGCCTACAGATGTCACCCACAGAGCATGGAGCACAGTACCCCTACATTAGCAGCCTACAGATGTCACCCACAGAGCATGGGGCACAGTACCCCTACATTAGCAGCTTACAGATGTCACCCACAGAGCATGGGGCACAGTACCCCTACATTAGCAGCCTACAGATGTCACCCACAGAGCATGGAGCACAGTACCCCTACATTAGCAGCCTACAGATGTCACCCACAGAGCATGGGACACAGTACCCCTACATTAGCAGCCTACAGATGTCACCCACAGAGCATGGGGCACAGTACCCCTACATTAGCAGCATACAGATGTCATCCACAGAGCATGGGGCACAGTACCCCTACATTAGCAGCTAACAGATGTCACCCACAGAGCATGGTGCACAGTACCCCTACATTAGCAGCCTACAGATGTCACTCACAGAGCATGGGGCACAGTACCCCTACATTAGCAGCCTACAGATGTCACCCACAGAGCATGGGGCACAGTACCCCTACATTAGCAGCCTACAGATGTCACCCACAGAGCATGGAGCATAGTACTCCTACATTAGCAGCCTACAGATGTCACCCACAGAGCATGGGGCACAGTACCCCTACATTAGCAGCCTACAGATGTCACCCACAGAGCATGGGGCACAGTACCCCTACATTAGCAGCCTACAGATGTCACCCACAGAGCATGGGGAACAGTACCCCTACATTAGCAGCATACAGATGTCATCCACAGAGCATGGGGCACAGTACCCCTACATTAGCAGCATACAGATGTCATCCACAGAGCATGGGGCACAGTACCCCTACATTAGCAGCTAACAGATGTCACCCACAGAGCATGGAGCACAGTACTCCTACATTAGCAGCCTACAGATGTCACCCACAGAGCATGGGGCACAGTACCCCTACATTAGCAGCCTACAGATGTCACCCACAGAGCATGGGGAACAGTACCCCTACATTAGCAGCATACAGATGTCATCCACAGAGCATGAGGCACAGTACCCCTACATTAGCAGCTTACAGATGTCACCCACAGAGCATGGGGCACAGTACCCCTAAATTAGCAGCCTACAGATGTCACCCACAGAGCATGGAGCACAGTACCCCTACATTAGCAGCCTACAGATGTCACCCACAGAGCATGGGGCACAGTACCCCTACATTAGCAGCCTACAGATGTCACCCACAGAGCATGGAGCACAGTACCCCTACATTAGCAGCCTACAGATGTCACCCACAGAGCATGGAGCACAGTACCCCTACATTAGCAACCTACAGATGTCACCCACAGAGCATGGAGCACAGTACCCCTACATTAGCAACCTACATATGTCACCCACAGAGCATGGGGCACAGTACTGTCACGCTGTCTAAAGATATGTGTACGATGTCAGTAAACTATTAATACAGGAACAACACTCTATACAACAACTAGTATAGCAACATCAGCATGTAAGTATAGAATAGATTTACCTGACACTATATCTGCTGAACTCAGGGTTAATCTTGAGGACTTGATGAGCTGAAACAGGAAAGAGGTGTACCGGGATCTAACCTGACCCAAAACTGGGGTCCTAACTAATCCCTCACCTTGGAGGTACTGATAATGGTTCAGAGGTCCAAGTCTCCAACCTAACCCTGTCTCCTATCAGACCCTGAACCCTGTAATCAGTCCTAAGAAGGATCCTGACTACCACCAAAGGGATATGGGCTGATCTCAGCTAAATACACAGATTAGACATATAAGACAGACAGGATAACACTCGCTTGCATACACACTCAAACACCAAAGGAAAATAAATGGTCTGGGAAATAAACTCTAACCAAGTTGAGCTTAGAACAACTAAGGAGCTCACAACTAAAGTCTATACAGATTCATTCCTATCTGTGGTCTGCATGAAGGTTTCACTGGCAACTCCCCAAGCAGACAACCAGGAATTTAAAGGAAACCAATCAACAAATAATCAATTGCAGCCGGGAGAAACTGCACCCAGTCCCAGCACCCAGCACAGACAGAATTAACTCCCTAGCTGCCAAACACAAAGAAACAGCAGCTCAGCTGTGAGAAGTCAAAATGTGCAACCGCGACGATCTTCGTGGCAATGCACACATGACAGTACTCCCCCTTCTACGAGGGGCCTCCGGACCCTCAGGGCCAGGCCTGCCGGGTGAGTTCTGTGGAAGGTCCGAACCAAACGATCTGCGTTAACATCAGACGTAGGGACCCACGTCCTCTCCTCTGGACCATACCCCTTCCAATGCACCAAGTACTGAAGGGACCGGCGATTCAGACGTGAGTCAATGATCTTTGATACTTGAAATTCCAAGTTACCATTGACCACCACTGGAGGAGGAGGTAGAGGTGATGGTATGACTGGTGCCACGTACCTCTTAAGTAATGACTTGTGGAACACATTATGAATTTTAAACGTAGGAGGGAGGTCCAGACGAAATGCCACAGGATTAATTATGGAACTGATCCTGTACGGCCCGATGAATCTGGGGCCCAGCTTCCAGGAGGGCACCTTAAGTTTTATATTCCTGGTAGACAACCATACCAGATCGTTCACATTCAGATCTGGACCAGAAACTATCCTCCTATCAGCCATACGTTTGTAACGGTTCCCCATCGCACTCAGATTATTCAATACACCTCTCCACACAGAAGCAAGTGACGACGAGAAACGCTCCTCCTCAGGAACCCCAGAAGGGCCCCCCCCATTGAAAGTACAAAACTGGGGATGGAAACCATATGCCCCAAAAAACGGGACTTACCAGTGGACTCGCTCCGCCTGTTGTTAAGAGCGAACTCTGCCAGAGGCAAGAAAGAAGACCAGTCCTCTTGGTTCTCTGAGACAAAACACCGGAGATATGTCTCTAAGCTCTGACTCAGACGCTCTGTCTGACCATTGGTCTGCGGATGAAAAGCCGAGGAAAATGACAATTGCATCCCCCGACGTAAACAAAATGCCCTCCAAAATTTGGACACAAACTGAGACCCCCTATCTGACACCACATCAGAAGGCAACCCATGAAGTCTAACGATCTCCCTAATGAACACCTGCGCCAGAGTTTTAGCATTAGGGAGTGCAGGAAGAGCAACGAAATGTGCCATCTTACTGAACCTGTCAACAACCACCAGTATGACAGTATTCCCTGACGACGGAGGAAGGTCCGTAATGAAGTCCATAGATAAATGAGTCCATGGACGCTCCGGAAGTTTCAAGGGTAAAAGGGTCCCAGACGGACGGGTATGAGGGGTTTTAGAGCGAGCACACACCCCACATGACGCGACAAAAGTTAAAACATCTTTATTAACGTTAGGCCACCAAAACCGGCGAGAAAGGAGATCTAAAGTAGCCTTACTCCCTGGATGTCCTGCTAGAGCAGAATTATGATGTGCCTCAATAACCTTTTGTCTCAACAGATTTGGGACAAACAGTCTCCCTGGAGGTCCTGCAGGGGCGTCCCCCTGAGCCTCTAACACCTCCTCCTCAAGCTCAGAAAATACAGCCGACACTACCACCCCCTCCTGAAGGATAGGACTCGGGTCATCCGTTTTCCCGGCCCCTGGGAAACTGCGAGACAAGGCATCAGCCTTTACATTCTTAGACCCCGGGCGATAAGTGACGACAAAATTAAACCTGGTAAAAAACAACGACCATCGAGCTTGTCTGGAATTCAGACGTTTTGCAGACTCTAAATACAGCAAGTTCTTGTGATCAGTAATAACGGTAACCGGGTGGACTGCCCCCTCCAAAAAGTGACGCCATTCTTCAAAAGCCAACTTAATGGCCAAAAGTTCCCTATTGCCGATATCATAATTCCTTTCGGCGGACGACAATTTCTTAGAAAAGAAAGCGCACGGATGCCATTTACCAGGGGACGGACCCTGGGACAATATAGCACCCACCCCTACGTCAGACGCATCCACCTCCACAATGAACGGCTGAGATGCAACTGGTTGGATGAGAACGGGTGCCGAAGCAAAACATCTCTTCAAAGAGGAAAAGGCTTGACAAGCTTTGTCCGACCATTTAGAAAAATCCGTCCCTTTTCTTGTCATGTCAGTGAGAGGTTTGACGACAGATGAGAAATTACAAATAAATTTCCGGTAGTAATTAGCAAACCCCAAAAAACGCTGCAGAGCCTTAAGATCCCCTGGCTGATCCCATTCAAGCACTGCTCTCACCTTTTCAGGGTCCATACGGAAACCGGAGGCTGACACCAAAAAACCCAAAAACTGAAGTTCCTGTACGGCAAATACACACTTCTCCAGTTTGGCGTACAGTTTATTGTCTCGCAAGATCTGCAACACCTGTCTCACATGCTCCTGATGAGACACAAGATCTGGTGAGTAAATTAAAATGTCATCCAAATATACGACCACAAACAGCCCCACCAGATGACGAAAAATGTCATTAACAAAATGTTGGAATACTGCTGGTGCAGTAGTCAGACCAAAAGGCATGACTAGGTTCTCATAATGTCCCTCCAGCGTGTTTAAACGCCGTTTTCCACTCATCCCCCTCTTTTATCCTAATCAGATTATACGCCCCCCTGAGATCCAATTTAGAAAACCATTTGGCGCCAACAATTTGATTGAAGAGATCAGGAATCAGAGGGAGTGGATACGGATCTCGAACAGTAATCCGATTAAGTTCGCGGAAATCCAAGCAAGGGCGTAGGCCTCCATCTTTCTTCTTCACAAAGAAGAACCCCGCGGCTACTGGGGAAGATGAAGGTCTAATATGCCCTTTGGCCAGACTTTCAGAAATATAATCTTTCATAGCCTGCCTCTCAGGACCAGAAAGATTATACAACCTAGCTTTAGGCAACTTAGCATCAGGAAGGAGATTAATTGTCATGGGTGCATCGCCACGAAGATCGTCGCGATTGCACATTCTGACTTCTCACAGCTGAGCTGCTGTTTCTTTGTGTTTGGTAATGAGAGAGTTAATTTTACCTAGCTCTTTGCTGAGACTAGGTCCAGCCTCGGCCGGCTGCTTTTGATTATGTTCTAATTAGTTTCCTTTATATTCCTGCCAGTCTGGGTGTTAGACGCCGGTGAAAGCATTCATGTAGTTTAGCAGACTGAAGCGGTTCTGAGAATACTTAAGCTAAGAGCTCCTTAGTTGTTTTTACTCTTATAGCTTATAGTTTATCTCTGAGACCTTAGGTGTTCCTACTGTGTGTGAGTGTTGTATGTAAGACTTTATTTACTTTATTTCTTGTCTTTCTTGTATGTCTTTCTGTTCATTAACCGTTACCTGTTCATTCCCTTTGGTGGTATTCAGGGTCCTTCTTAGGACTAGAATACAGTTGGCAGGGATTGATAGGAGACAGGGTTTACGCTGGTGGCCTGGACCTCTGTACCTTTAACAGTACCTCCAGGTTGAGGGATTAGTTAGGACCCCAGTTTAGGGTCAGCTTAGACCCCCGGTCCTCCTCTTTCCTGTGACAGTGTATCAAGTCCTCAAGATTAACCCTGAGTTCAACGGATATCGTGTCAGGTAAATCTATTCTATATTTACATGCTGATGTTGCTAATCTATATGTTGTATAGAGTGTTGTTCTTTTAAGAATAGGTTACTGACATCGTACACATATATATATCTGCTATACAGCGTGACATTTTCACCGGCCCAAAACTAAAGATTCTCCCCAGCTGTCATGGATCCAGTAGCCCAGCTGGCTCGGCAGTTGCAGGGGTTGTCTATGGAATTTGCAGACATTAAGTCCAAGGTTTTGTCCCCCCCGGAGCAAACCAGATCTGAACCTAAGGTTGCTCTCCCGGATAGGTTCACTGGTGGGCGGGACAAATTTTTTACTTTCCGGGAGGCATGTAAATTGTACTTTCGGCTGCGGCCTCGGTCATCTGGGAGTGAAGAGCAGAGGGTGGGAATTGTTATATCGCTCTTACAAGGGGACCCTCAATCTTGGGCGTTCTCTATTCCTCCAGGCTCCCCAGATCTCCAGTCAGTGGATCGATTTTTTACTGCCCTGGGTCTGGTATATGATGATCCGGATCGAGTCTCCCTTGCTGAAACAAGGTTACGTAAAATACGGCAAGGAAATCGTCCAGCGGAGGAATATTCTTCTGAGTTCCGTAGATGGGCAACAGATACTCAGTGGAATGACCCAGCTCTTAGGAGCCAGTTTTGTCAAGGGTTGTCTGACAAATTAAAAGATGTGTTGGCTCAATATGATTCTCCTCCATCACTGGAGGCTGCTATGGCCCTCGCTATTCGCATTGATAGACGACTTCGGGGAAGACGCGAGGTAACTCCGCCCCCCGTTATGACTCCACCTACTACTAAAGTCCCTTTTACTGAGGTTCCCCTGGTCTGTTCTGAGGAACCCATGCAGTTGGGAGGGACATCATTTTGTAGGAGGGAATCGGCGGTGCACCGCAAGACTAGAAGGTGTTTCTTTTGCGGGAGAGAGGGACATTTTGTTGGGGGGTGTCCATCCCGGACCTCTTTGAGCCAAGGAGTTAACCTGGGAGTGTGTATTTCGTCCCCAAATCCCTCTCAGTTTCTCGTGCCTGCGGAGGTGGTGATTGGTACTAGAACTGAGAGGATTTCTGTTTTTCTTGATAGTGGGTCCGGGGCTAATCTGGTGGACGCTCGGTTTGCCCAGGTGCATGGTATGCAACTGAGTGTATTGGCCAAACCGGTCCCTATACTCTCTATTGATTCTAGACCTCTTGGTCAAGGTAGCTTGGTACAAGCTGTTCATAACATAGATCTTCGAGTAGGGGCAATACATAAAGAGCAATTGTCTTGTTATGTGTTGGAGGGTCTACCTACTCCTATTGTGTTGGGACTTCCTTGGTTGGCTAAACATAACCCAGTGATTGATTGGCAATCCAGAAAGATAAGCCAGTGGGGTGAATTTTGCAGGAATAACTGCATGAGCACGGTCATCGGTGCGGTTGTGCCTAGGACTTTGCCTCCTTTTCTGGAGGACTTTGGGAGATGTTCTCAGAGGAGGGGTGTAAAGAGTTACCTCCTCATCGCACATATGACTGCTCAATAAAGTTGCTTCCTGATGCCTTATCTCGTACTTTCCCAGGGGCCGGGAAGACGGATGATCCGGTTCCTATTCCTCAGGAGGGAGTTGTAGTGTCAGCTGTATGCTCTGAGCTTGAGGGGGAGGTATTGGGGGCTCAGGGGGACGCCCCTGTGGGACTTCCAGGGAGACTGATAGTTCCAGATCGCTTAAGACTGAAGGTTACGGGGAACCGTTACAAACGGATGGCTGATAGGAGGAGAGTTTCTGGTCTAGATCTGAAGGTGAACGATCTGGTTTGGTTGTCTACCAGGAATATAAAACTTAAAGTTTCCTCCTGGAGGTTGGGTCCCACATTCATCGGGCCGTACAGGATCAGTTCCATAATTAATCCTGTGGCATTTCGTCTGGACCTCCCTCCTACGTTTAAAATTCATAATGTGTTTCACAAGTCATTACTTAAAAAGTATGTGGCACCAGTCATACCGTCACCTCTACCTCCTCCTTCAGTGGTAGTCAATGATAACGTGGAATTTCATGGGTCGAAAATCATTGACTCACGTCTCAGTCGCCGATCCCCTCAGTACTTAGTTCATTGGAGGGGGTATGGTCCTGAGGAGAGGACGTGGGTCCCTGCGTCTGATGCTAACGCAGATCGATTGGTTCAGACCTTTCACACAACTTACCCGGACAGACCTGGTCATGAGGGTCCGGAGGCCCCTCGTAGAAGGGGGGGTACTGTCATGGGTGCATCGCCACGAAGATCGTCGCGATTGCACATTCTGACTTCTCACAGCTGAGCTGCTGTTTCTTTGTGTTTGGTAATGAGAGAGTTAATTTTACCTAGCTCTTTGCTAAGACTAGGTCCAGCCTCGGCCGGCTGCTTTTGATTATGTTCTAATTAGTTTCCTTTATATTCCTGCCAGTCTGGGTGTTAGACGCCGGTGAAAGCATTCATGTAGTTTAGCAGACTGGAGCGGTTCTGAGAATACTTAAGCTAAGAGCTCCTTAGTTGTTTTTACTCTTATAGCTTATAGTTTATCTCTGAGACCTTAGGTGTTCCTACTGTGTGTGAGTGTTGTATGTAAGACTTTATTTACTTTATTTCTTGTCTTTCTTGTATGTCTTTCTGTTCATTAACCGTTACCTGTTCATTCCCTTTGGTGGTATTCAGGGTCCTTCTTAGGACTAGAATACAGTTGGCAGGGATTGATAGGAGACAGGGTTTACGCTGGTGGCCTGGACCTCTGTACCTTTAACAGTACCTCCAGGTTGAGGGATTAGTTAGGACCCCAGTTTAGGGTCAGCTTAGACCCCCGGTCCTCCTCTTTCCTGTGACAGTGTATCAAGTCCTCAAGATTAACCCTGAGTTCAACGGATATCGTGTCAGGTAAATCTATTCTATATTTACATGCTGATGTTGCTAATCTATATGTTGTATAGAGTGTTGTTCTTTTAAGAATAAGTTACTGACATCGTACACATATATATATCTGCTATACAGCGTGACATTAATAGAGCAGTCATACACGCGATGAGGAGGCAACTCCTGACACCCCTCCTCAGAGAAAACATCCCCAAAATCCTCCAAAAAAGGAGGCAAAGTACTAGGCCCGACCGCACTGATGACTGTGTTCATGCAGTTGCTTTTGCAAAACTCACCCCATTGGCTTATTTCTCTGGACTGCCAATTAATCACAGGGTTATGTTTAACCAACCAAGGAAGTCCCAACACAATGGGAGTAGGTAGACCCTCCAACACATAACAAGATAATTGTTCCCTATGTATTGCCCCTACCCAAAGGTCAATGTTATGAACCTCATGAACAAAGCTACCTTGGCCGAGAGGCCTGGCGTCAATGGAGAATATAGGGATCGGTTTGACCAATACACTCAGATGCATACCTTGAGCCTGAGCAAACTGAGCGTCAACCAGATTAGCCCCGGAACCACTATCAAGAAGAACAGACAATCTCTCCACTCTCGTACCAACTACCACCTCCACTGGTACAAGGAACTGAGAAGAACTGGCGGATGAAATACATACTCCCAGGTTGTCGTCCACCACACAACCTGGGATTAACAGTTTTCCGGCGACTTTTGGCTCAACAAGGCACGGGATGGACAGTCTCCAACAAAATGTCCCTCTTTCCCGCAGAAAAAACATCTTCTAGTCCTGCGGCGTGCCGCCAATCCCCTCCTACGAAATGATGTCCCTCCCAACTGCATAGGCTCATCCGAACAGACAAGGGGAACCTCAACATAAGGGACTTTAGTGGTAGGTGGAGAAACAACAGGGAGTGGGGTTACCTCACCCCTCTCCCGAAGCCGTCTATCAGTACAGATAGCTAAGGCCATAGCAGCCTCCAGAGAAGGAGGAGACTCATACCGAGCCAAAACGTCTTTTAATTTATCAGAAAGCCCATGACAAAACTGGCTCCTAAGAGCTGGGTCATTCCACTGAGTATCTGTGGCCCATCTACGAAACTCAGAAGCAAATTCCTCTGCCGGACGATCTCCCTGCTGTATCTTACGTAATTTTGTCTCAGCAAGAGAGACCCGATCTGGGTCATCATATACCAATCCCAGGGCAGTAAAAAATTGATCTACAGACAGTAGAGCCGGGGATCCCGGAGGAAGGGAAAATGCCCAGGATTGAGGGTCCCCTTGCAGAAGTGAGATAACAATTCCCACTCTCTGCTCCTCACTCCCTGATGATCGAGGCCGAAGCCGAAAATACAATTTACATGCCTCCCGGAAGGTGAAAAATTTGTCTCGCCCACCAGTGAACCTGTCCGGGAGAGCAACCTTAGGTTCAACTCTGGTTTGCTCCAGGGAGACAAAACTTTGGACTTAATGTCCGTCAGCTCCATGGATAATCCCTGCAACTGCAGAGCCAGCTGGGCTACTGGATCCATGGTAACTGGAGATAATTTTTATGGCCAGTGAAAATGTCACGCTGTCTAATGATATGTATACAATGTCAGTAAACTATTAATACAGGAACAACACTCTATACAACAACTAGTATAGCAACATCAGCATGTAAGTATAGAATAGATTTACCTGACACGATATCTGCTGAACTCAGGGTTAATCTTGAGGACTTGATGAGCTGAAACAGGAAAGAGGTGGACCGGGATCTAACCTGACCCTAAACTGGGGTCCTAACTAATCCCTCACCTTGGAGGTACTGATAATGGTTCAGAGGTCCAAGTCACCAACCTAACCCTGTCTCCTATCAGACCCTGAACCCTGTAATCAGTCCTAAGAAGGATCCTGACTACCACCAAAGGGATATGGGCTGATCTCAGCTAAATACACAGATTAGACATATAAGACAGACAGGATAACACTCGCTTGCATACACACTCAAACACCAAAGGAACATAAATGGTCTGGGAAATAAACTCTAACCAAGTTGAGCTTAGAACAACTAAGGAGCTCTCAACTAAAGTCTATACAGATTCATTCCTATCTGTGGTCTGCATGAAGGTTTCACTGGCAACTCCCCAAGCAGACAACTAGGAATTTAAAGGAAACCAATCAACAAATTATCAATTGCAGCCGGGAGAAACTGCACCCAGTCCCAGCACCGAGCACAGACAGAATTAACTCCCTAGCTGCCAAACACAAAGAAACAGCAGCTCAGCTGTGAGAAGTCAAAATGTGCAACCGCGACGATCTTCGTGGCAATGCACACATGACAAGTACCCCTACATTAGCAGCTTACAGATGTCACCCACAGAGCATGGGGCACAGTACCCCTACATTAGCAGCTTACAGATGTCACCCACAGAGCATGGAGCACAGTACCCCTACATTAGCAGCTTACAGATGTCACCCACAGAGCATGGGGCACAGTACCCCTACATTAGCAGCCTACAGATGTCATCCACAGAGCATGGGGCACAGTACCCCTACATTAGCAGCTTACAAATGTCACCCACAGAGCATGGGTGTCATGTGTGCATCGCCACGAAGATCGTCGCGGTTGCACATTCTGACTTCTCACAGCTGAGTTGCTGTTTCTTTGTGTTTGGCAGTTAGGGAGTTAATTCTGTCTGTGCTCAGTTCTGGGACTGGGTGCAGTTTCTCCCGGCTGCAATTAATTATTTGTTGATTGGTTTCCTTTAAATCTCTGGTGGTCTGTTTTGGGAGTTGCCAGTGAAATTCTTCATGCAGACCACAGATAGGATTGTATCTGTATAGACTTAAGTTAAAGAGCTCCTTAGTTGTTTTAAGCTCACCTTGCTTAGAGTTTAATATCCCAGATCATTTATGTTCCTTCTGTGTTTGAGTGTGTATGCAAGTCTGTGTTTTCTCCAGTCTGTCTTATATGTCTAATCTGTGTATTTAGCAGAGATCAGCCCATATCCCTTTGGTGGTAATCAGTATCCTTCTTAGGACTGATTACAGGGTTCAGGGACTGATAGGAGACAGGGTTAGGCTGGAGACTTGGACCTCTGAACCATTATCAGTACCTCCAAGGTGAGGGATTAGTTAGGACCCCAGTTTAGGGTCAGGTTAGACCCCCGGTCCTCCTCTTTCCTGTGACAGTGTATCAAGTCCTCAAGATTAACCCTGAGTTCAACGGATATCGTGTCAGGTAAATCTATTCTATATTTACATGCTGATGTTGCAAATCTATATGTTGTATAGAGTGTTGTTCTCTTAAGAATAGTTTACTGACATCGTACACATATCATAAGACCGCGTGACATTTTCACTGGCCCATAAAATTATTCCCAGTTGCCATGGATCCAGTAGCCCAGCTGGCTCTGCAGTTGCAGGGATTATCCATGGAGCTGACGGACATTAAGTCCAAAGTTTTGTCTCCCTCGGAGCAAACCAGATTTGAACCTAAAGTAGCTCTCCCGGACAGGTTCACTGGTGGGCGAGACAAATTTTTTACCTTCAGGGAAGCATGTAAATTGTATTTTCGGCTTCGGCCTCGATCATCAGGGAGTGAAGAGCAGAGAGTGGGAATTGTTATCTCGCTCTTACAAGGGGACCCTCAATCCTGGGCATTCTCCCTTCCTCCGGGATCCCCGGCTCTACAGTCTGTAGATCGATTTTTTACTGCCCTGGGTTTGGTATATGATGACCCAGATCGGGTCTCTCTTGCTGAGACAAAATTACGTAAGATACAGCAGGGAGATCGTCCGGCGGAGGAATTTGCTTCTGAGTTCCGTAGATGGGCCACAGATACTCAGTGGAATGACCCAGCTCTTAGGAGCCAGTTTTGTCATGGGCTTTCTGACAAATTAAAGGACGTTTTGGCACAGTATGATTCTCCTCCATCACTGGAGGCTGCTATGGCCCTAGCTATCCGTACTGATAGACGGCTCCGGGAGAGGTGCGAGGTAACTCCGCCCCCTGTTGTTACTCCACCTACTACTAAAGTCCCTTATGTTGAGGTTCCCCTTGTCTGTTCGGAGGAGCCTATGCAGTTGGGAGGGACATCATTTCGTAGGAGGGGATTGGCGGTACGCCGCAGGACTGGAAGGTGTTTCTTCTGCGGGAAAGAGGGACATTCTGTTGGGGGATGTCCATCCCGTGCCTTGTTGAGCAAAAAGTCGCCGGAAAACTGTTAATCCCAGGTTGTGTGGTGGACGACAACCTGGGAGTATGTATTTCGTCCGCTAGTTCTTCTCAGTTCCTTGTACCAGTGGAGGTGGTGGTTGGTACGAGAGTGGAGAGATTTTCTGTTCTTCTTGATAGTGGGTCCGGGGCTAATCTGGTTGACGCTCAGTTTGCTCAGGCTCAAGGTATGCATCTGAGTGTATTGGTCAAACCGATCCCTATATTCTCCATTGACGCCAGGCCTCTCGGCCAAGGTAGCTTTGTTCATGAGGTTCATAACATTGACCTTCGGGTAGGGGCAATACATAGGGAACTATTATCTTGTTATGTGTTGGAGGGTCTACCTACTCCTATTGTGTTGGGACTTCCTTGGTTGGTTAAACATAACCCTGTGATTAATTGGCAGTCCAGAGAGATAAGCCAATGGGGTGAGTTTTGCAAAAGTAACTGCATGAACACAGTCATCAGTGCGGTCGTGCCTAGTACTTTGCCTCCTTTTTTGGAGGACTTTGGGGATGTGTTCTCTGAGGAGGGTGTCAGGAGTTGCCTCCTCATCGCGTGTATGACTGCTCTATTAATTTACTTCCTGATGCTAAGTTACCTAAAGCTAGGTTATATAACCTTTCTGGTCCTGAGAGGCAGGCTATGAAAGATTATATTTCGGAAAGTCTGGCCAAAGGGCATATTAGACCTTCATCTTCCCCAGTGGCCGCGGGGTTCTTCTTTGTGAAGAAAAAAGATGGAGGCCTACGCCCTTGCTTGGATTTCCGCGAACTTAATCGGATTACTGTTCGAGATCCGTATCCACTCCCTCTGATTCCTGATCTCTTCAATCAAATTGTTGGCGCCAAATGGTTCTCTAAATTGGATCTCAGGGGGCGTATAATCTGATTAGGATAAAAGAGGGGGATGAGTGGAAAACGGCGTTTAACACGCCGGAGGGACATTATGAGAACCTTGTCATGCCTTTTGGTCTGACTACTGCACCAGCAGTATTCCATCATTTTGTTAATGACATTTTTCGTCATCTGGTGGGGCTGTTTGTGGTCGTATATTTGGATGACATTTTAATTTACTCACCAGATCTTGTGTCTCACCAGGAGCATGTGAGACAGGTGTTGCAGATCTTGCGAGACAATAAACTATACGCCAAACTGGAAAAGTGTGTATTCGCCGTACAGGAACTTCAGTTTTTGGGTTTCTTGGTGTCAGCCTCCGGTTTCCGTATGGACCCTGAAAAGGTGAGAGCAGTGCTTGAATGGGATCAGCCAGAGGATCTTAAGGCTCTGCAGCGTTTTCTGGGGTTTGCTAACTACTACTGGAAATTTATTTGTAATTTCTCATCTGTTGTCAAACCTCTCACTGACATGACAAGAAAAGGGACGGATTTTTCTAAATGGTCGGACAAAGCTTGCCAAGCTTTTTCCTCTTTGAAAAAATGTTTTGCTTCGGCACCCGTTCTCATCCAACCAGATGCATCACAGCCGTTCGTTGTGGAGGTGGACGCGTCTGACGTAGGGGTGGGTGCAATATTGTCCCAGGGTCCGTCCCCTGGTAAATGGCATCCGTGCGCTTTCTTTTCTAAAAAATTGTCGTCCGCCGAAAGGAATTATGATATCGGCAATAGGGAACTTTTGGCCATTAAGTTAGCTTTTGAAGAATGGCGTCACTTTTTGGAGGGGGCAGTCCACCCGGTCACCGTCTTTACTGATCACAAGAACCTGCTGTATTTGGAATCTGCTAAGCGTCTGAATTCCAGACAAGCTCGATGGTCGTTGTTTTTTACCAGGTTTAATTTTGTTGTCACTTATCGCCCTGGATCTAAGAATGTTAAGGCGGATGCCTTGTCTCGCAGTTTCCCAGGGGCCGGGAAAATGGATGACCCGATTCCTATCCTTCAGGAGGGGGTGGTAGTGTCGGCTGTATTTTCTGAGCTTGAGGAGGAGGTGTTAGAGGCTCAGGGGGACGCCCCTGCAGGACCTCCAGGGAGACTGTTTGTCCCAAATCAGTTGAGACAAAAGGTTATTGAGGCACATCATAATTCTGCTTTAGCAGGACATCCAGGGAGTAAGGCTACTTTAGATATCCTTTCTCGCCGGTTTTGGTGGCCTAACGTTAATAAAGATGTTTTAACTTTTGTCGCGTCCTGTGGGGTTTGTGCTCGCTCTAAGACCCCTCATACCCGTCCGTCTGGGACCCTCTTACCCTTGAAACTTCCGGAGCGTCCATGGACTCATTTGTCTATGGACTTCATCACGGACCTTCCTCAGTCGTCAGGGAAGACTGTCATACTGGTGGTTGTTGACAGGTTCAGTAAGATGGCACATTTCATTGCTCTTCCTGCCCTCCCTAATGCTAAAACTCTGGCGCAGGTGTTCATTGGGAGATTGTGAGACTTCATGGGTTGCCTTCTGATGTGGTGTCAGAAAGGGGGTCTCAGTTTGTATCCAAGTTTTGGAGGGCATTTTGTTTACGTCGGGGGATGCAATTGTCATTTTCCTCGGCTTTTCATCCGCAGACCAATGGTCAGACAGAGCGTCTGAATCAAAGCCTAGAGACTTATCTTCGGTGTTTTGTCTCAGAGAACCAAGAGGACTGGTCTTCTTTCTTGCCTCTGGCAGAGTTCGCTCTTAACAACAGCGGAGCGAGTCCACTGGTAAGTCCCCGTTTTTTGGGCATATGGTTTTCATCCCCAGTTTTTGTACTTTCAATGGGGGGGGCCCTTCTGGGGTTCCTGAGGAGGAGCGTTTCTCGTCGTCACTTGCTTCAGTGTGAGAGGTGTATTGAATAATTGAGTACTATGGGGAACCGTTATAAACGTATGGCTGATAGGAGGAGAGTTTCTGGTCCAGATCTTAATGTGAACGATCTGGTATGGTTGTCTACCAGGAATATAAAACTTAAAGTTCCCTCCTGGAAGCTGGGCCCCAGATTCATCGGGCCGTACAGGATCAGTTCCATAATTAATCCTGTGGCATTTCGTCTGGACCTCCCTCCTACGTTTAAAATCCACAATGTGTTCCACAAGTCATTACTTAAGAGGTACGTGGCACCAGTCATACCGTCACCTCTACCTCCTCCTCCAGTGGTGGTCAATGGTAACTTGGAGTTTCAAGTGTCAAAATCATTGACTCACGTCTGAATCGCCGGTCCCTTCAGTACTTGGTGCATTGGAAGGGGTATGGTCCAGAGGAGAGGACGTGGGTTCCTGCGTCTGACATTAACGCAGATCGTTTGGTGCGGACCTTCCACAGAACTCACCCGGGCAAACCTGGCCCTGAGGGTCCGGAGGCCCCTCGTAGAAGGGGGGGTACTGTCATGTGTGCATCGCCACGAAGATCGTCGCGGTTGCACATTCTGACTTCTCACAGCTGAGTTGCTGTTTCTTTGTGTTTGGCAGTTAGGGAGTTAATTCTGTCTGTGCTCAGTTCTGGGACTGGGTGCAGTTTCTCCCGGCTGCAATTAATTATTTGTTGATTGGTTTCCTTTAAATCTCTGGTTGTCTGTTTTGGGAGTTGCCAGTGAAATTCTTCATGCAGACCACAGATAGGATTGTATCTGTATAGACTTAAGTTAAAGAGCTCCTTAGTTGTTTTAAGCTCACCTTGCTTAGAGTTTAAATATCCCAGATCATTTATGTTCCTTCTGTGTTTGAGTGTGTATGCAAGTCTGTGTTTTCTCCAGTCTGTCTTATATGTCTAATCTGTGTATTTAGCAGAGATCAGCCCATATCCCTTTGGTGGTAATCAGTATCCTTCTTAGGACTGATTACAGGGTTCAGGGACTGATAGGAGACAGGGTTAGGCTGGAGACTTGGACCTCTGAACCATTATCAGTACCTCCAAGGTGAGGGATTAGTTAGGACCCCAGTTTAGGGTCAGGTTAGACCCCCGGTCCTCCTCTTTCCTGTGACAGTGTATCAAGTCCTCAAGATTAACCCTGAGTTCAACGGATATCGTGTCAGGTAAATCTATTCTATATTTACATGCTGATGTTGCTGATCTATATGTTGTATAGAGTGTTGTTCTTTAAGAATAGTTTACTGACATCGTACACATATCATAAGACCGCGTGACATTGGGCACAGTACCCCTACATTAGCATCTTACAGATGTCACCCACAGAGCATGGGGCACAGTACCCCTACTTTAGCAGCCTACAGGTGTCACCCACAGAGCATGGGGCACAGTACCCCTACATTAGCAGCTTACAGATGTCACCCACAGAGCATGGGGCACAGTACCCCTACATTAGCACTTACAGATGTCACCCACAGAGCATGGGGCACAGTACCCCTACATTAGCATCTTACAGATGTCACCCACAGAGCATGGTGCACAGTACCCCTACATTAGCAGCCTACAGATGTCACCCACAGAGCATGGGGCACAGTACCCCTACATTAGCAGCCTACAGATGTCACCCACAGAGCATGGGCACAGTACCCCTACATTAGCAGCCTACAGATGTCACCCACAGAGCATGGGGCACAGTACCCCTAAATTAGCAGCCTACAGATGTCACCCACAGAGCATGGAGCACAGTACCCCTACATTAGCAGCTACAGATGTCACCCACAGAGCATGGGGCACAGTCCCCTACATTAGCAGCTTACAGATGTCACCCACAGAGCATGGGGCACAGTACCCCTACATTAGCAGCTTACAGATGTCACCCACAGAGCATGGGGCACAGTACCCCTACATTAGCAGCTTACAGATGTCACCCACTAGAGCATGGAGCCACAGTACCCCTACATTAGCAGCCTACAGATGTCACCCATAGAGCATGGGCACAGTACCCCTACATTAGCAGCCTACAGATGTCACCCACAGAGCATGGAGCACAGTACCCCTACATTAGCATCTTACAGATGTCACCCACAGAGCATGGGGCACAGTACCCCTAAATTAGCATCTTACAGATGTCACCCACAGAGCATGGGCACAGTACCCCTACATTAGCATCTTACAGATGTCACCCACAGAGCATGGGACACAGTACCCCTACTTTAGCAGCTTACAGATGTCACCCACAGAGCATGGAGCACAGACCCTACATAGCAGCCTACAGGTCACCCACAGAGCATGGGCACAGTACCCCTACATTAGCAGCTTACAGATGTCACCCACAGAGCATGGGGCACAGTACCCCTACATTAGCAGCTTACAGATGTCACCCACAGAGCATGGGGCACAGTACCCCTACATTAGCAGCTTACAGATGTCACCCACAGAGCATGGAGCACAGTACCCCTACATTAGCAGCCTACAGATGTCACCCACAGAGCATGGGGCACAGTACCCCTACATTAGCACTTACAGATGTCACCCACAGAGCATGGGGCACAGTACCCCTACTTTAGCAGCCTACAGATGTCACCCACAGAGCATGGGGCACAGTACTCCTACATTAGCAGCCTACAGATGTCACCCACAGAGCATGGGGCACAGTACCCCTACATTAGCAGCCTACAGATGTCACCCACAGAGCATGGGGCACAATACCCCTACATTAGCAGCTTACAAATATCACCCACAGAGCATGGGGCACAGTACCCTACATTAGCAGCCTACAGATGTCACCCACAGAGCATGGGCACAGTACTCCTACATTAGCAGCCTACAGATGTCACCCACAGAGCATGGGGCACAGTACCCCTACATTAGCAGCCTACAGATGTCACCCACAGAGCATGGGGAACAGAAACCCCTACATTAGCAGCCTACAGATGTCACCCACAGAGCATGGGGCACAGTACCCCTACATTAGCAGCTTACAAATATCACCCACAGAGCATGGGGCACAGTACTCCTACATTAGCAGCCTACAGATGTCACCCACAGAGCATGGGACACAGTACCCCTACATTAGCAGCTTACAAATATCACCCACAGAGCATGGGCACAGTAACTCCTACATTAGCAGCCTACAGATGTCACCCACAGAGCATGGGGCACAGTACCCCTACTTAGCAGCCTACAGATGTCACCCACAGAGCATGGGCACAGTACCCCTACATTAGCATCTTACAGATGTCACCCACAGAGCATGGGCACAGTACCCCTACATTAGCAGCCTACAGATGTCACCCACAGAGCATGGGGCACAGTACCCCTACATTAGCAGCCTTCAGATATCACCCACAGAGCATGGGGCACAGTACCCCTACATTAGCATCTTACAGATGTCACCCACAGAGCATGGGGCACAGTACCCCTACTTTAGCAGCTTACAGATGTCACCCACAGAGCATGGGGCACAGTACCCCTACTTTAGCAGCTTAAAGATGTCACCCACAGAGCATGGGGTACAGTACCCCTACTTTAGCAGCTTAAAGATGTCACCCACAGAGCATGGGGCACAGTACCCCTACATTAGCAGCCTTCAGATATCACCCACAGAGCATGGGGCACAGTACCCCTACATTAGCATCTTACAGATGTCACCCACAGAGCATGGGGCACAGTACCCCTACATTAGCAGCCTTCAGATATCACCCACAGAGCATGGGGCACAGTACCCTACATTAGCATCTTACAGATGTCACCCACAGAGCATGGGGCACAGTACCCCTACTTAGCAGCTTACAGATGTCACCCACAGAGCATGGGGCACAGTACCCCTACTTTAGCAGCTTAAAGATGTCACCCACAGAGCATGGGGCACAGTACCCCTACATTAGCATCTTACAGATGTCACCCACAGAGCATGGGGCACAGTACCCCTACATTAGCAACCTACAGATGTCACCCACAGAGCATGGGGCACAGTACCCCTACATTAGTATCTTACAGATGTCACCCACAGAGCATGGGGCACAGTACCCCTACATTAGCAGCCTACAGATATCACCCACAAGCATGGGGCACAGTACCCCTACATTAGCAGCCTTCAGATATCACCCACAGAGCATGGGGCACAGTATCCCTACATTAGCAGCTTACAGATGTCACCCACAGAGCATGGGGCACAGTACCCCTACATTAGCAGCCTTCAGATATCATGGCACAGGCAGAGAGTGGTCACTGGGGTCGTTCGGTGGTCAAGGCTGTGCGGTGGTGGTGCACTGTGGGGTGGCTGTGTTCTGTGGGTGGCTGTGCTCTGTGGGTGGCTGTGCTCTGTGGGGTGGCTGTGTTCTGTGGGGTGGCTGTGTTCTGTAGGGTGGTTGTGCACTGTGGGGTGGCTGTGTTCTGTGGGGTGGCTGTGCTCTGTGGGGTGGTTGTGCACTGTGGGGTGGCTGTGTTCTGTGGGGTGGCTGTGCTCTGTGGGGTGGTTGTGCTCTGTGGGGTGACTGTGTTCTGTGGGGTGGCTGTGTTCTGTGGGGTGGCTATGTTCTGTGGGGTGGTTGTGCACTGTGGGGTGGCTGTGCTCTGTGGGGTGGCAATGTACTCACAAATCCGGCGGCGGTCCCAATGCAGCCTCCCTGTGGTGCGGTGGTGGTGTCGGGGCAGCAGCGGAGCTCTGTGCTGCGTGGGGGGCTCCGCCGGCATTTCGTCCTAGCCGGAAAGCCCCCCGCAGCTGCGACGCGGTGGCCTCCTGAAAGATGGCCGCCAGGGGCCTCCGGTGGCGGTCCCGATCATCTCCCTGTGGTGCGTGCGGTGGTATTGTCGGGGTAGCAGCGGAGCTCTGTGCTGCATGGGGGGCTCCGCCGGCATTTCGCTGTTAGCCGGAAAGCCCCTCAGCTCCGCTGCTGCGACGCCGTGCCGTCCTGAAAGCTGGCCTCCGAAAAGATGGCCGACGCATGCTGAAATTCAAATCTCGGCAACGAGATCTTGTCCAGAGATCTCGGGAGACAAGATCTCGGGAAGAGATCTCGTTGTCGAGATTTGAATTTCAGCATGCGGCGGCCATCTTTCCGGAGGCCAGCTTTAGGACGGCACGGCATCGCAGCAGCAGAGCTGCGGGGGCTTTCCGGCTAGCAGCGAAATGCCGGCAGAGCCCCCCACGCAGCACAGAGCCCCGCTGCTGCCCGACACCACCACCGCACCACAGGGAGGCTGCATTGGGACCGCCGCCATCACCGGAATTTTAGGTATGTTGCGACCATAAGACGCACCCCCATTTTCCCCAAAATTTGGGGGGAAAAAAGTGCGTCTTATGGTCCGAAAAATACAGTAATACCTCTCCTGGCTGGGCACTGCTCTACTCTGGACTCCTCAGCGTCGCCATCTTCCAGCTCTCTGCACTGTGACTGTTCAGGCAGAGAGAGTACAGACGTGACGTCATCGCGCTCTCTGACCTGAATGTCACTGTCAGGAAACGCGGAAGACGTCACAGCGGTGGAGCAGGGAGAGGTAAGTATCGCAAGTGCTGGGGCCCTGAGCAAGCAGGGGGGCCCACTCGTGGGGAGCGGCACTGGCACAGGGCCCCTCATAGTAAGCTGGTGTCTCTGACGGCGAGTGGGCCCCCCCACCTGCTCAGGGCCCCGGCACTTGCCCGGGTGCGCCAGGTGCTGACGCCGGCCCTGGCATATGTTGAGGTGGAGGCTGGACGTTCAGCAGCTGCAAATGGAGGAATTGGAGAAGTCGGAGGAAGAGGAGGACAAAGCGAGCCATTTTGCTTGCAACCTATGTGTCATCAGGGGAAGGTGGGACAAAATCCTTTGAAACCCAGGCATGGTTCATTTTATTGAAGGTGAGATCACCTACATTTTGGGTGGACAGCCGGTCCTTCTTTCTGTCAGGATTGATCCAGCAGCACTGAAGACTCTTTCTGATAGCACACTACCAGCAGGACAAGCGAGCTCCTGTAAGGCATATTGTGCCAATTCAGGCCAGGTGTCCAGTTTACAGGCCCAGTAGTCAAAGGGGAATGAACTGTGAGGGAGAACATCAATAGGGGAGGAGAGGTCATTTTTAACCATAGTTGACAAATGCTGTCTCCTGTCTGTTGCTATAGATTCAGTATTACCAGTAGTGTGAGCTTTACTCGAGAAATCAGTCCACAACATGGTCATGAAACCCGTCTCCAACGCCACTTCGGCTGTGTGCACCACGAACACCTCTTCCATGTTGCCCAGTACGGCTCGTGGTAGAACCTGCACCGCTGCTGTGTGCTGGGAATGCCTCTAACAACGGTTTACCAGAGTTGCTTGTTTGTTGCCAATATTAGCTCTAGGTTCTCCTGTGCATGATGTTCTGTAATTTGCCTTTATAGCGTGGATCGAGGATGCTGGCCAACCATAGTCATCCTTCATCATTTTGGCAATGCGGGGGTCCCTTTTTAGGATCCGTATGACATAATCACACATGTGGGCCAGTGTTCCAGGTGTCAATGATGCACTGCCAGTGGTGAGTGGAGGAACACTTTCTGCCAAATCCACATCCCTCCTGTCACGCACAAACCCTGTACCTGACCTTGGCAAGCAAACATTTTCTCTTGCCCCCTGAGAAGCATCCTCCTCTCCAAAATAATCATCCCCCTCATGCTCCTCCTCATCCTCCTCTTCTTCCTCCACCTCGTCCAGGACAGTTCCCTGAACAGACAATGCCTGACTGTCATGAAGGCTTCCCTCTTCCTCCTCCTCCGCTGCAGACGCCTGATCCTTAATGTGCATCAAAGTTTGCATGAGCAGACGCATAAGTGGGATGCTCATGCTTATGATGGCATCGTCTGCTGTTATGTTTAGGTAGCTGAGGAGAAAAAGCAAAAACGGCAATACACCAGAGAGGCTGGAACCTATTGGATTGCAGTAACCTGAACTAACCACACAACTAGAGGTAGCCGTGGAGCGTTCCTACGTTGCTCCTAGACGCCTCGTCACAGCCTGAGAGATAACTACACCTAAAGGCAGAAAGATGAAAGCTATCTGCCCCGGAGCAGATCCCCAAAGAAAATAGGAAGCCCCCAAACATGTAATGGCGGTTAGACAAGAAGAAGCACGGACACAGACAGAAAATAGAATGAGCAAACGCTGGGGCCCAATCTGTCTAGGCAGAAAAGTACGGAAAGAATTCTGACTGCAATCCAACAAAAAACCATAAAAAATACCAACTCTTCTGATTGCAAAACACCTGAGATCACACGATCTCCACCACCTAAATCAGATCTCTGGTGTAACAAAAGTAAGCCGCAGCCACTGAAAAAACAGGAAAAAGCAAATGAACAAATAACAGTGGCTACAGATAAACTGAGAGGAGCACAGGCCCCAGGAGGGGACCTGGCTGACCTCCACAGAAGTGCAGGGAACAATGCAAAAAGCAAGCACAAAAAGAAAAGCAGAAAATATCTTATCTGAAAGCAGAAGATGCAGGCAAGACTCCAGCAAACTTCCAAATGAACCAGGAACCACAATTGAGACAAGAACAATTGATCACCAGAGACCATCATGGGAGGGAACCTCCCTTATATCAGTCCAGTCCGTGATCCCAGATTGCCATTCCTCGCTGGAAGGTTCAGTACTGTCTGTAACCACCATAGGGAGCCTGTGCTCAGAAACCATCTCTTGCACATTCATAACAGTACCCCCCTTGAGGAGGGTCACCGAACCCTCACTTGTGCAACCAGGCCGATCAGGATGAGCTCGGTGATAGGCACGGATCAGTCTCCTGGCATGGATGTCCGAAGCAAACACCCAAGAATTGTCCTCCTGACCATAACCTCTCCACTTAACCAAATACTGGAGTTTCTGTCTAGAAAACGAGAATCCAATATTTTCTCCACCACATACTCCAGATTGCCCTCAACCAAAACAGGGTCAGGAGGCACAGCCATAGGAACCACTGGCTCGACAAACCTCTTCAATAAGGACTTGTGGAACACGTTATGGATCTTAAATGTCCCTGGAAGAAGCAAACGGAAGGAAACAGGATTAAGAATCTCCATGATCTTATAAGGTTCAATGAACCTAGGCTTAAACTTTGGAAATGCAAAGGACAACCAAACCAAGTCCCCCACTTTAAACCGAGGACCATAAGTCCTATGCCGGTTGGCAAAAAGTTGTGCCTTCTCCTGAGAGAGAGACAACCTCTCCACTACCTGGTCCCAAATCTGCTGCATTCGCTCCACAACAGAGTCAGCACTTGGACAGACAGAAGCCTCCGCCTGTCCCGAAGAAAAACGAGGGTGAAACCCAGAATTGCAGAAAAATGGAGACATCAAGGTGGCAGAGCTAGCCCTATTATTAAGAGCAAACTCAGCCAAAGGCAAAAAAGAGACCCAGTCATCTTGATCAGCAGACACAAAACATCTCAAATAAGTCTCCAAGGTCTGGTTTCCTCTCTCGTTTGTCCATTGGTCTGAGGATGAAATGCAGAGGAGAAAGATAATTGAACACCAAATTTAGAACAAAATGTCCTCCAAAATCTGGAAACAAACTGGACTCCTCTGTCAGACACAATGTTCTCCGGAATGCCATGTAACCGAACCACGTGCTGAAGGAACAAAGGCACCAATTCGGAGGAGGAAGGTAACTTAGGTAATGGCACAAGATGTATCATGTTGGAAAACCTATCACAGATTACCCAGATAACGGTCATTTTCTGAGAAACAGGGAGGTCGGAAATAAAACCCATAGAGATATGGGTCCATGGCCTCTTGGGCACAGGTAATGGCATTAACAAACCACTACAGCGAGAGCAAGGCTTGGAACGAGAGCAAATCCCACAGGACTGCACAAATTCCCTGACGTCACGAGACAAAATAGGCCACCAAAAGGACCGACTCATCAAGTCTCTGGTACCAAAAATCCCGGGATGACCAGCCAACGCAGAACAATGAATCTCAGACATCACACTCTTCTTCCACTGGTCTGGGACAAACAATTTCCCAATAGGGCAGCGCTCAGGTTTATCCTCCTGACACCCTTTCAGAGCCAGTCTCAAATTGGGCGAGATGGGGGAAAGTACTACACCCTCTTTCAAAATAACAGCAGGATCAGATAACTCAGGAGAATCCGCAAAGAAACTCCTCGAGAGGGCATCCGCCTTAACATTCTTAGTGCCAGGAAGAAAAGAAACCACAAAATTAAAATGTGTGAAAAACAAGGCCCACCTGGCCTGTCTAGGATTAAGTCGCTTGGCTGATTCGAAATAAACCAGGTTCTTATGGTCCGTGAGGACCACGACCTGATGTTTGGCTCCTTCCAGCCAATGTCTCCACTCTTCAAAGGCCCACTTCATGGCCAATAACTCCCGATTACCAACGTCATAATTACGTTCAGTTGGAGAAAATTTTCGAGAGAAAAAGGCACAAGGGTTACTCTTAGAGGTCTCTGGATCTCTTTGGGACAAAACGGCACCTGCCCCAATTTCAGAGGCATCAACCTCCACCTGAAACGGTAGAGAAACATCAGGCTGCCATAGAACAGGAGCAGAAGTGAATCTCTGCTTAAGTTCCTGAAACGCAGAAACTGCCTCAGGAGGCCAATTCACCACATCAGAACCCTTTTTGGTCAAATCAGTCAATGGTTTAACAATACCGGAGAAATTACCAATAAATTTACGATAAAAATTGGCAAAACCCAAAAATCTCTGAACAGCCTTTAATGAAGTAGGTTGGACCCAATCACAGATGGCCTGAACCTTGACCGGGTCCATTTCAATAACAGACGGAGACAAAATGAATCCCAGAAATGAGACCTTCTGTACGCCAAAAAGACACTTTGATCCCTTTCCCATACAGTGCATTCTCTCTCAAAATCCGGAACACAGTCCGAACATGTTTCACATGAGAGTCCCAGTCATTGGAAAAAATGAAGATATCATCCAAATAAACAATCAGAAATTTATAAACAAAATCCCTGAAAATATCATTCATGAAGGATTGGAAGATGGAAGGAGCATTAGTGAGCCCAAAGGGCATTACTAGGTACTCAAAATGCCCCTCTGGGGTATTAAACGCCGTCTTCCATTCATCCCCGTGCTTAATGCGAATAAGGTTATACGCCCCCTGAGGTCAAGCTTGGTAAACCAACTAGCACTTTTCACTCTGGAAAACAGGTCAGAAATCAAGGGTAATGGATATTGATACTTCACAGTGATCTTATTCAAGAGACGATAATCAATACACAGCCTCAATGAACCATCCTTTTTGGCCACAAAGAAAAAACCGGCGCCCAAGGGTGAAGAGGATGGTCTGATATGACCCTTCTCCAATGACTCCTTGATATAAGATCGCATAGCATCGTGTTCAGGTACAGACAAGTTAAAAAGGCGACTTTTAGGAAATTTACCACCAGGCACTAATTCAATAGCGCAATCATAGCTCCTGTGAGGGGCAAGGATGCATTTTTACTTTCACTAAATACATCCGAAAAATCAGTCAAAAAGTCAGGAACATCCTGAGACTGGGGAGAGGCAGAAAAAACAGGAGTGTCAGGATTAACACATTGGCAGCCCCAACTGGTCACAGACACAGATTTCCAATCCAAAACAGCCTAAATCAGATCTCTGGTGTAACAAATGTAAGCCGTAGCCACTGAAAAAACAGGAAAAAGCAAATGAACAAATAACAGGAGGGGACCCGGCTGACCTCCACAAAAGTGCAGAAAACTAAGCAAAAAGCAAGCACAAAAAGAAAAGCAGAAAATATCTTATCTGAAAGCAGAAGATGCAGGCAAGACTCCAGCAAACGTCCAAATGAACCAGGAACCACAATTGAGACAAGAACAATTGATCACCGGCTACAATCATGGGAGGGAACCTCCCTTATATCAGTCCAGTCAGTGATCCCAGAATGCCATTCCTCGCTGGAAGGTTCAGTACTGTCTGTAACTACGAGAGGGAGCCTGTGCTCAGAAACCATCTCTAGCACATTCATAACAGTCTGCGCTTACCAGCCGTGTGCATTCCTCAAAACACTGAAGGACTTTACAGAGGTCTTTCAGCTTTGACCACTGCACACCCGACAACTCCATGTCTGCCCTCAAACTGCCTGCCCATGTATCCTCCCACAAATGCATTACAGCCTGCCTCTGTTCACACAGCCTCTGAACCATGTGCATGGTGGAGTTCCACCTTGTTGCAACGTCTATGATTAGGCGGTGCTTGGGGAGGTGGAGCGATCGCTACAAGCCTCTGCATATGACTGGAGTCTAGGGGCGAGCGACGGATGTGCGAGCACAGTCTTCGCACCTTATGGAGCAGGGCTGGTAACTCCGGATGATTATTTATGAAGCTCTGCACCACCAGGTTCAAGGTGTGAGCCAGGCAAGGTATGTGTCTGAGTTTTGCCAGGGCGATGGCCGCCACAAAATTACGTCCGTTATCACTGACTACTGTTGTGAATACCTTGGAGGCGACTTCTGAGCTGGGGCTCCCTCCGGTGGTTGCTGAGGGTAATGAACTAATTGCTGAATGGCCTTCAGCTGGCTCTGAATGGTATGATATAAGTGACCTGAGTTCCCAGCAGCCTTGCCGGTAATCAATTGTTCCTCCTGCTCTTGCTTGGAGCACATCTTGCTTTCCTGCTCTCATTTAGATAAGTGTTTTGCTTCTTTTTCCTCTGTTGAATTTTCACTGCTGGTTTGCTGCTTGCAGTGGACTGCAGCCTGGTCCCCTTTTGGGTCTTGCACTGCAATTGTACTCATTGTGTGTTTGCATTTTTGCTTTGTTCCTTTGTCACTTTTTATTTGCTGTGTTGCTGTGTGTTACACCAGAGATCTGATTTAGGTGGTAGAGATCGTGTGATCTCAGGTTTTTTGTTAATCAGAAGTGTTGGTATTTTTGTCAGGGTTTTTTTTGGGTTGCAGTCAGAATTTTTTCCTATACTTTTCTATCTAGACAGATTGGGCCCCAGCGTTTGCTCATTCTATTTTCTGTCTGTGTCCGTGTTTTCTTCTTGTCTAACCACCATTACATGTTCGGGGACTTCCTATTTCTTTGAGGATTCTGCTCCGGGGCAGATAGCTTTCATCTTTCTGCCTTTAGGTGTAGCTATTTCTCCGGCTGTGACGAGGCATCTAGGATCACCGTAGGTACGCCCCACGGCTACTTCTAGTGTGGCGGTTAGTTCAGGTTACTGCAATCCAATAGTTTTCCAGCCTCTCTGGTGTATTGCTACTTTGGCTATTTTTTGCAGTTTCTCCTCAGCTACCGAAACATAACAGACTTCCTTGCCTGGCTCAAGATGTATACTGCCCAGCCATGACTCAGTTTCTCGCTACAAGTAGTCGGCCAGTACCTCCGCGGTGTGTCTGTTGTCCCCCAAAGACATTATCTTTAAAACAGCCTGCTGACGCTTACCACTAGCTGTTCGATAGTGGGACACCTCGTGTGCAACACTGGCAGCTGTGGATGGAGTGCTCATGCGACTGCGCTCTGTCGACAAACTTTCGCTTCTGGAGGAGGAGGGTCGAACGCCTACAGCAAACTGTTGCCTATACCGTGGGCTAGGCAGCACTGTCCCACCGCCGCTGTCCCCTGTGGACCCTGCATCCACCACATTAAACCAGTGCGCAGTGATGGACATGTAACGGCCCTGACCATGCCTACTGGCCCATGCATCTGTTGTGAGGTGCACCTTTCCACTCACTGATTGCTTGAGTGCATGGACAACGCGGTCTTTCACATGCAGGTGGAGGGCAGGGATGGCTTTTCTAGCAAAGAAGTGCTGACTGGGTAGGTCATAGCGTGGGACAGCGTAGACCATGAGCTCTCGGAACGCTGTGCTTTCAACCAAACGGAAGGGCATCATCTCTAATGAGATCAGTTTGGCAATGTAAGCATTCAAAGCCAGAGTGCGCGGTTGAGAGGATGAGTACTTTCTTGTCCTACTCAGAGTGTCTGCTAGGGTGAGCTGGACTTGAGAGCTGCATATGGGGGAACTAGCGGTGGACATGGCGGACTGAGAGGGGGTTGGTGGTGGTGGCGGTGGTGATGGCCTAGACTCAGTCTTTCGTTGGAAAACATTGTGATTCCCAACATTTCTTGCTGGTGGTGTGCTAGCCGTGGGCTTACAGGGGGAAGCGATGTAGCGTTGCTGGCTGCCTTCAGTCGGAGCAGGTGCACATTTGCTACCTGAGGTTTTGTAGTCCGTCCATGCTTGCAAGTGCATGTTCATTAAATGTCTAAGCATGCAACTGGTATTCAAATTTCATGAGATTTTTCCCTCGGCTAAAGGTCCTTCAGCACTTCTTACAGATAACCTTTGCCTCATCAATAGGATTTTGGTAAATATAGTGCCACACTGCACTCTCCCTACTATGGGATAAATTTTCAGGGCTTGCACGCTGTGCTAATTTGACCGTCTGGCCAAGCTGTCCTGCAACTCTTTTTGTTTTTTTAACACCTTTTTGGACTGCTACGGGCCAGCCAGATAACCGCTGCTGCGATGTCGATGCCTGCTGCGGATCCTCCCCCTCTTCTGAGCTATTGCTAGCAGCACCCTCTTCCCCCAATGGATGCCTATCCGGGTCAACAACTGGGTCATCCATCACCTCCTCTTCAATTTCATCTACGCCGTCCTCTGTGTCACCATGTAAGGTGGTATAGTATGCGGGAAGGGGCACCTGAGTTTCATCAGGGTCAGATTCTGGCTCAGTAGACTGCGAGGGCAATGTAGTGCTCTGGGTGTATGTACCAGCAGAATCATATAGCAGTGGCTGTGCATCAGTGCACTCCATGTCAGATTCATCTTGGACTGGGGAATTCAGGATTTCACTTGATAACCCAGGCATGGTATGTGAAAAGAGCTCCATGGAGTAATCTGAAGTGTGGCCTGCCGCATCCTTCACTTGTGGTGGGGGTGAAGGACACAAGGAAAGGTGTTGTTCCTGACCAGGAGCCTGCACTGACGACTCAGTGCTTGCAGTTTTTGAAACTTCAGAAGAGGAGGCGATAGAGCTGGAGGCTGTTTCGGCAATGTAAGCCAAAACCTGTTCCTGATGCTCCGGCTTTAAAAGCGGTGTACCTACTCCCAGAAAAGGGAGTCTTCCAGGCCTTCTGGAGCCAGACGATGACGCAGGCTCAACACCTCCTGCCTTAGGTGCTATTGTGCTTTTGGCACTTCCAGCACAAGCACCACCACCACATCAGTACCAGCTGCCCCCCCCGCCCACGTCCGCGGCCTCTTCCACCATACTTCCTCGTGTTTGGGAAAAATACCAGCAGATATATGGTACTGTATCAGAAGCGTACAGCTGTATACAGTGTAGGGGAAAATTTAAATCTTCGTATATATTTCAGGAGACACACACAGACGCTCTCTCAGTATGGATTTGACCGTAATACAAAAGGCAGAAAAAAGGTACTATATCACCAGATACCAGGTGTATATAGTGTAGGGTGTTATGATTTGGTAACTGAGGAGGACAGGAGTAAAACAGCAAGGCAGCCGAACACCTGAGAGGTTGGGAACTAATGGGTTGCAGATCCCTAAACTAACCGCACAACTAGAAGCAGCCGTGGAGCGTACCTACGGTGATGCTAGACGCCTCGACACAGCCAGAGAGATAGCTACACCTAAAGATAGAAACAGGAAAGCTAACTGCCCCGGAGTAGAGCCCCAAAGGAATAGGCAGCCCCCACACATATAATGTGTCATGTTGTGACATGTATGTCGGTGCTTTAACCCTTTTTCTCCTTTTCCCCCTAATATAGCTGGGATACTGATATCCATTACCTGTATGGATGATGCTCAGTTCCCAGCTCCTCTGCGTAACCGTACATGCGTGGGTGTCTCCGCTGCGCTGCATGATCACCCGCATGTGCGGTCCCTGGCTACTGCTGTGAAAGCTACCCTTAGGTTGCAAGTTCCTCTGCACTGGTGCATGGCTTCTTACGTGGGTTTGGGCTGCAGCCATTTCCAGGTGCCCTTGCTGTGCTTATGTCTGGCTCTCATAGGGTGCGCAGGCCACACCTGCCCTGCTTTTATCAGGGTTAATGTGTGTACCTGAAATGCTGTCCCCAGCCAATTGCTGAGGGGCAGCTCATATATAAAGGCTCCCTGCCCTATGGGCGGGCCTTAGCTACTCACATAGCTTCTGAACCTAGCCTTGTGTGTGTGTGTGTTCAGCTTCTGCTCTGAGTCTGATCAGCTCTGGAGAGCTGATTCCCTTGTCCTGTTTGGTGTTGCTGAACTCGTTCCTGTGCCTTCCTAGAGGCGGTAATTCTAGGCTCGTATCCCTGATGCTGAACTCGTTCCTGTGCTTTCCTAGGCGGTAATTCTAGGCTCGTATCCCTGATGCTGAACTCGTTCCTGTGCCTTTCCTAGAGGCGGTAATTCTAGGCTCGTATCTCTGATCCTGAACTCGTTCCTGTGCCTTTCCTAGAGGCGGTAATTCTAGGCTCGTATCCCTGATCCTGAACTCGTACTGTGCCTTCCTAGAGGCGTATTCTAGCTCGTATCCTGTGCCTTTCCTAGAGGCGGTAATTCTAGGCTCGTATCCCTGATCCTGAACTCGTTCCTGTGCCTTTCCTAGAGGCGTAATTCTAGGCTCGTATTCCTGTGCCTTTCCTAGAGGCGGTAATTCTAGGCTCGTATCCCTGATCCTGAACTCGTTCCTGTGCCTTTCCTAGAGGCGGTAATTCTAGGCTCGTATCTCTGATCCTGTACCTGTCCTGTACCTGACAGTCTGAACTGTGTCTGCTGTGTAATGTTCCTGAATCCTTCTGTATCCTGAACCCAGTGCCTAGTGACTGTGAGACTTTGCTACTGACTTCCTTTGATACTACCTGGGTTCATCTTGGAAGGAGGAGTCCGGTGTGGGTGTGCTGAGTTTCTGTTACTCTGTGCTCAGTTTGCTTTGGTGCAATCCCCGCCCGGCTCCAGTTGAGCCTGGTGGGTGTTGCACCAGACCGCTTGGATTCCTTTTCAGATCACCTCCAGATGTCCGGATCCGATTCTTTCCTGCCTGATGTCGGAGCCTGCCGATCGTTGCCAGATGTCCGGAACCTGCCGATCGTTGCCAGATGTCCGGAGTCCGATGCCAGTGTTCTCCGTGTTCCTGATGTCCAGTTCGTGTTCCTGATTCCATGTTCCTGAGTTCGTGTTCGTGTGTTCGTGTTACTGAGATCCAGTCCGTGTTCCTGAAGTTCAGTTCGTGTTCCTGAGTTCGTGATTCTGATAACCTCGTCTCATGTTTGAGTTATGTACTGTGTGTCTTCACGTATTTACTTTAGTAAACTTTACTTCACTATATCTGAAGTTGTGCGGTGTGATCAAGTCCTACGTCTTTCTATCTTGTCCTCATGCTCAGCTGCCACAGAACCCCGGTCTCTGCCAGTCCCTAAGTATGGGTAGGACCGGGTCCCCCTCTGTGGTATGGAGGGTCCAGATTTCGTACCCGAGGGATGCCCGCGCCACGCCATGGTGGGCGGCTGCAGTCCCCAAACGTGACATAATGGCGGTTAGACAAGATGAAACACAAATGCAGGCAGAAAATAGAGTGAGGAAACGCTGGGGCCAAAAACTGCCTAAATAGGACAGGAAAGAACAGAATACTATCTGCAACCCAGCAAAACCCTAGCAAAACTTCCAACACTTCTGATTACAAAAATGCTGAGATCACACAATCTCGACTACCCACTAAATCAGATCTCAGAGTGAACAAGGCTAACCCGCAGCCACTCAAAAAGCAGGGAAAGAGCAATTGAACAAATAACAGTAGCTACAGAAAACAGAGAGTAGCACAGGCCCCAGGAGGGGACCCGACTAACCTCCACAAAGGTGCAGACAAAAATGGAAATAGCAAACACAATAGAAATAAGCAAAAAATATCTTATCTGAAAGTAGCTGACGCAGGCAAGACACCAGCAGACTTCCAAATGAACCAGGAAACAATTGTTCACCGGCGAGGATCATGGGAAGGCAGCTCCCTTATATCAGTCCAGTTAGTGACTCCTGATTGCCAGGTATCGCTGCCAGCTGAGGAGGCCCAGTCATTCGATACAGCTTCAGTACCGACAGCAACCACCAGAGGGAGCCTCCATTCAGAAATTGTCTCCAATACGTTCACAACAGTAGGGGAAAATTTAAATCTCCGTATATATTTCCGGAGTCACACACACACGCTCTCTCAGTATGGATTTGACCGTAATACAAATGGCAGAAAAAAGGTACTGTATCAGAATATACCAGCTGTATACTTGTCACGGGTGTGTCGCCACGAAGATCGTCGCGATTGCACAGCCTGACTTCTCGCAGCTGAGTTTTTGGTGCTTGGTGTTTTTCGGCAGTGAGGGAGTTAATTCTCTCTCTCTATGCTAGACGGAGGCCCAGCCTCACCCAGCTGCAGTTAATTCTGCAGTATTGGGACTCCTTCAAATACCTGCCGGTCTGATAGGGTAGTTGTTGGTGAAAGCATTTCATACAGACCATCAGAGCGGATCGTGTATTGAAGTGTTTGGAGTGAAGTGTACTCGGTGTGGTTTTTTCCCTTCCTCGCTTTATCATTTATCTCCTTACCCGTTTGTGTTCCCTCTGTGGGGTGTGAGTTTTTGTATGCAAGGTGGTTTTTGGTTTTCCCCTTGTACTGTCTCGTTCGTCTAGTACTGTGTATAAGCATTTACTACCCTGTCCCCTACTGTTGTGATCGGGGTCCTTCTCAGGACTAGATTACTGAGGTTCAGGGATTCTCAGGAGGTAGGGGTTATGCTGGCGGCCTGGACCTCTGTACCATTAACAGTACCTCCAGGTAGAGGGATTAGTCAGGGCCCCAGCTTAGGGGCAGCATAGGACCCTGACCTCCTGTACGCAGTGACAGCGTGACAATACTGTGAAGGGGAAAATTTAAATCTCCGTATATATTTCCGGAGTCACACACAGATAGTCAGCATGTATTTCTCCGTGACACCAGCCGGTGCACGATAATGTATGAGATGGAGCGTACAGCTCAATACGGTGTAGGGGAATATTTAAATCTCTGTATATATTTCCGGAGTCACACACAGACGCTCACTCAGTATGGATTTGACAGTAATACATAAAGCAGATATACGGTACTGTCTCAGAAGCGTACAGCTGTATACAGTGTAGTGGAAAATTGAAATCTCCGTATATATTTCCGGAGTCACACACAGATAGTCAGCATGTATTTGTCCGTGATACCAGCCGGTACACGGTAGTGTGTGAGGAGCGTACAGCGCTATACGGTGTGGGAAAAAATTAACGCTCTGTAACTGTGCAGAAAAATAGAATAAAAGTATTAGTGCTGTGTAAAAAGCAGTCTGCACAGCAGTGTACACACAGCAATACAGCTATCAGGCAGCCTAATAACCAGCGCTGCTGCACACAAGAAAATCCTCCACTGTCACTGCACACTAACTGTACAGCACAATACTATCAGCACAAGCCAGAAGAACTTCTCTTTCCTGCCCTAACTCTCTCCCTACTGATAAACAGCGGCAGCAACCTCTCCCTACTGTGAAGATCGGGAGAAGTAAAATGGAGGTCGGCGGTCAGGGCTTTTATAGCCACTATGACGCCCCCCAAAGCAAGCCAATCACTGCAATGCCCTTCTCTAAGATGGTGGTGGACGCTGCACATGTCATCTCGTTGCCCACAGTGTACGTCCTTGCTCATTGGCTGAGAAAAGGCGCCTGCAAGCATTATGGGAAAACCGACTTTGGCGCTTGTTTTGCCGAACGCATGGCCGACTGCACGCTATGGTCGGGTTTCGCTTGGCGAAACCCGACTTTGGCGAAAGTCGGCGACTTATGAATCTGACCAACCTGTTTCGCTCAACTCTAGTCATCACTAATGATTCTTCTCCTCCAGTTTTGCTCACATTGGTCACATTGGATGAATGTGGAATTGTCATCACATAGTGACCAAATGAGGAATTTCAGATTTTTTTGGGATGAAGGTATATACTTGTGTTTTTCCCACAGGGTGGCGCTCCAGCTCTATACCCAATGGATGAGGGATCTCAGGGGGCATTGTGCTGTCTGGATAACAACCACACACACTTTATCCTGGTGGATGATGGGACGCATGGAAAGTATGGAGTGGAAATCCCTCTCAGAGGTCGACTAGAGAAATACATCTCCCAGCAAACAATGCAGAAAGGAGGTGAGAGCGGACTGGAGCCGCGATAGTAATGAGTAGATCTCCACGTAGAGCTGTGAACATAGAAATACACTGGAAAGTAATTATTTCTACACTAAATATCTATCATCATCCATGCCGCCTCCAGAGTTCCCACCACAGAAGTAAATGATGGTGCCCTTGCAAGAACAAGGCTCCTTATTCTAGGTCTCGGCAATCTCTAGGGCCATTTTACATCTGGACATAGAAAACTTACACACACAGAAACACCAAAATAACTGTTTATAAGGGACGTACATTCTACCTAAACTCCTTCGTGGTTCTCAGGTCTTGGGTTCTACTGTGTGAATATGTTAAAGTTCACTCATTCTCGGTAGAGGCCACCAGAACTAGAGTGGTTCTGATTGGTCTAGACCTGGCATCTCATAGACTTCAAAGGACAATGTTGTCCCATTTCATAAGGGCCCTTGTTATGTTTTGGTAGCTGAGGAGAAATTGAAAAAATAGCAATACAACAGAGAGGCTGGAAACTATTGGATTGCAGTAACCTGAACTAACCGCAACACTAGAAGTAGCCGTGGAGCGTTTCTACGGTGATCCTAGATGCCTCGTCACAGCCGGAGAGATAGCTACACCTAAAGGCAGAAAGATGAAAGCTATCTGCCCCGTAGCAGAACCCCCAAAGAAATAGGAAGCCCCCAAACATGTAATGGCGGTTAGACAAGAAGAAAATACGGACACAGACAGAAAATAGAATGAGCAAATGCTGGGGCCCAATCTGTCTAGACAGAAAAGTATAGGAAAGAATTCTGACTGCAACCCAAAAAACCCTGACAAAAATACCAACACTTCTGATTAACAAAAAAACCTGAGATCACACCATCTCTACCACCTAAATCAGATCTCTGGTGTAACACACAGCAACTCAGCAAACAAAAAGTGACAAAGGAACAGAGCAAATGTGCAAACACAAACTAAGCACAATTGCAGCGCCAGGCCCCAAAAGGGGACCAGGCTGAAGTCCACTAAGGCAGAGAACCAGCAAGGAAAATGCAACCAGTGGAAAAAAAAACAGCAAATCACTTATCTGAATCAAAGCAGAAATGCAAGCTGAGCTCCAAGCAAGACTTGGAAGAACAATTGATTACCGGCAAGGCTGAAGGGATTTCAGGTCACTTATATCAGACCATTCAGAGCCAGCTGAAGGCCATTCAGCAATCAGTTCATTACCCTCAGCAACCACCGGAGGGACTCCCAGCTCAGAAGTCGCCTCCAGAGTATTCACAACAGGCCCTGAGTCAAGTTGGGCAGACAAGAGAGTGCTGACTTGCTGAATTCTTTATTTCCTATTTTGGTGGACTGAAAATATTGAATGGGAGCTGTGACCCCGGGCTCTGACCCATGCAAGACTCTGAGTATGCAGGCCATAGTGTTTGCCGTATTTGTTCCACTGGATTTCCACGGAAGAAGCTTCAGCATCTTCATAAGAAGTGCCCCACTAGTGGGTGCCAGTCCATATTAGATCTGCTGATGTGGATTCATTGACACTCATCCAGTCAGCTCTACAAGTTTCGACCCTTGTGTGCTCTTTGTGCACTGTGAAATGAATAAAGACACCAGCCATGCCTGGAACATGTAACCTGTTATTGTTCATCATATCTTAAAAAAACTTGCTTATCTTTTTAGAAATGGGCAAGAACATGGAAGAGAATGTCCATGACGGAGGTCTCCTGCCTCTTCTACCTTACGACTCACATTCTTCACTAACCAAACATAAATAAAAATGGAGACGATGTGCAGCACTAGGACTTGACCTCCATTTTTATGTTTGTGATTGGGAGCCTTTAGTAATAATGTAAATTGTCAGAGCATAGTCAAAATTCAGGACTTCTCTGATAACCTTCACAGCATGGGGTTGGATCCAATCATAAAATTAGCATTAGGGTCACCAGTCACGTAGGATGAGGGTCATGATCAAACAGCATTAGGGTCACAAACCACACAACATGGGGTCACAAGTCACACAGCATTAGGGTCATGAGTCAGACAGCATGGGGGCCATGATCCACTGGTTGGAGATGACTGATCTACAGCAAACTTGTCCTGTTCTGCACATAATGTACAGGATCCTACTACTCTCCAGCGTGTTTCACATGATAATGTGCCTGGGTGCTTGGGTTCCTCTTATCATTCTGCAATCATATAACTTTTATGTCTTTCAGGGACATCATTAAAAGTCCCAATAGTGTGTGTGGTGCTCGAAGGAGGCCCGGGAACCCTGGATGTAAGTGCCTCACATACCCAGTTGGTCTAGACTTTCATGTTTCTCACTTGGATTTTCTTCATTACTTTCTTCATCTCAAGCTTTTCCATTGTCCGTGAGGAACTTGAATCGGTCTATCAGTTCTGTGGTCGGTTCCAGTCAAAATGATTTCTGCATATACATACAGATGACCTGTGATCTCCATAATGAAAAGCTCCAGATCTGATACAAGAACCCTAGACTAACTAAATGCTCCGTTTACTGACGATATGACCGATAGTCAAAGCCACGGTCCAGGGTCTGATGTGGAGCCACATCTTCACCAGGACAGATAGCAGACACTTGTCTTATGCCGGCTGTTACAACCCATCCTGTTGGAATGATAGAAGAGTTGGGATATGTTACTCTGTCACTTTGTTTTTATTTCTTTCCATCATGATATTGAGACAATCTGAATGAGCTATGAATCCTGCTCCATGTCTGGCCAACCAGTTATGGCCCCTTCTTTGTGATGTGCCACCACACCATCAAGTCATTTCTGTGATCTCTCTGCAGACGATCCACAGCTCTATGTGTAATAACACGCCGTGCGTCATCGTAGAGGGGTCTGGACGTGTTGCTGACATCATTGCGCAAGTAGCAAACCTTAGTTCATCAAGGATTACCATCTCTCTTATCAAGGACAAACTGAGGACCCTCTTCCAGGACACGTATGATAATTTCACAGAAGCTCATATCATCATGTGGACCAAGAAGGTAAGTCATAAAGTGAAGGATGCGGCCATAGAAGACCTGGTCCACTTCTTTCCCACTTCAGTGTGATGAAGAATTTACTACAAATCTCCACTTAAAATGAGATATTGCTTTAGAGGAAATGTTGTTAACCTTTCCTGATTTATTTCCTGCAGATTCAAGACATTGTGCGGATGGGATCGCTGCTTACCATCCTGAGGGAAGAGAAAGTAGGAGACCAAGGAATGGACGTCGCTATCCTGCACGCATTACTAAAGGGTCAGTGTGCTTTATGTATAGTGTGGAGACACGGGGGGTCAGTGGGTGCTCTCGTCACAGGCCCGAGACCACATGGACCAGGGATCATCCCACTGAACACCCTCTCTCCTTTTATCGTGGGCAGAATACTACTCAAAGTGAGGGTAAAACAAAGTGGCAATACCATATAACATATAATATACAATAACAAATAGAACGGACCAAGCAAATACACAAGATGGTGCAAATTACAGAGTCTCACCCTTCCTCTGAGTCACCAGGATTAGAGCAGCTTTGACTTCGGAGCTTCCAGGGCCAACTACCTCCACCTGTGGCACCCCACTTTTGGAGGGCACCCACACAGAGGAGGTAATGACGAGCTTAGGAAGCTGAGAGTCCATTGAGGTACGTGGCCAGGTGACCAGAAGGTCACAACCTGGCTTCTCTGAACATCATCTCCATGGAGCCAGGTGACTGGTGGGTGCCAATCATGGCTTCACTAAACGTATCCATGTGGCTCAGGTGACCGGAGGGTCCATATCCTGGCTTCCCCAAACGTATCCATGATGGTCATTGGAGCAGATTTGTATTCTTCCAGCTGTGTCCCCTAAGCTGACATCCTGTGGAAGGTCAACTGTGTCCCTATTAATCGAGCCATGTTGTCCTTATAGAGAGTTCGTTTATGGAGTTATGGTGTTCTGTCAAGTCACTTGATTCTTCTTGTAGAACAAAAGAAATCCCTCTTTATATCCACATCTGTGGCTCTGGTCATCTACCACAGGTCAAGGGGGGAGGTGGAATGAGTTTAATTGTCATCGTTTATAATTCATCCTCCTCTGTTTTGCAGGTCAACAAACTAGCTAGCCTGGTACACTGTGTAATCATCATATTAACCCCTTCCCAACCTGCGCCATATATGTACAGCGCACTCCCACAAACCGCCTTATAGACACGGAGTCATAATTGCATTGGCATTTAACTCCTATGATTCCACGTTCAATAGTGACAGCAACATCGCAAGGCATCACAGAGGAAGAGAGCTCCCTCTGCTCTCATTGGCACAATGCAAAGCGATCACTGGTCTTCATGGTGACCCCAGGCTAAAAGATGGCCACGGGGGTCACCCACGGATGGTGGCCTGTCAGCTCATGCTCTGAGCAGCACCTGACACGTGTCCTCCTTGCATGTCAGATGCTGATATAATGCACAAGCATTGCAGAGTATTAGATCAGCTATCTGTCAGTGTGAAGTTGATGTCCCATCCTGGGACCATGTTAAAAAGTAAAAAAGTTAATAAAAATTGTAAAAAATTTTTTAAAAATTGCATAATAAAGAACAAATGAAAGAAAAATTGTTAGTCCAATAAAAAAATTTAGAATTGATGTAGAGACCTGAGTAGTCTCGAAAGCTTGCAATTTGTTACCATCTTTTCAGTTAGCCATAAAAGGTATCAACCACTGAGGACTCTCAATTCCAAATATTTTTCTATCTACTGGCTAAAACGGTACAAAGATATACTGTACATCTTTCCTAATCCAATAAAAACATTTATTTATGTAAAAAAAACCCACTATTTTGCATTGCTGCATCCGGAACCACGCAACCTATAAAAATTGCCCACTAGTTAACCCCTTCAGTGAACACCGTTAAAAAAATAAATAAAAAACAAAGCAAAAAACAATGCTTTATCATACCGCTGAACAAAAAGTGGAATAAAATGCAATCAAAAAGATGAATGCAAATAAACGTTCAAAATTCTTCACCTGCTGTTGACTTGTTCATTCTGCCTCCGAATGATCGCATTAAGGCTCGGCGCATATTTATCCTGCACTCTATGCTGAGCTTTTACATCGAGATTTCCTTGAAAATCTTTGAAATACGTGATTCAGACGAAACCCTCCGGCAGAAGAGTCCCTATAATGAGGCATATGGAGGCACTGTGGATGGTGTCTGACTTATGATCCGGTGGTGTACATCTTTTTAGGTGTGTAACAAAAAAAAAGTGCAGTCGGCCACAGTTTTGTGCACATCTGAAAAAAGGACACCACTGAACAGAGGCTAGATGGAGTCCAGAGTAACTCTGCTGCCTCATTATAGTGACTGGATCCCTTGGGGTTTTCATCTTAATTATGTCACTCAGAGATTTAGATGTGAACCCTAATATAAGTGCTCAGCGTAGAGCGCCGGATAAATGTGATTCCAAACGTTATGTAAAATGTTCTCAATAAAACTTTCAACTCAATTCACAAAGCAAGTCCCTACTCAGGTGTGTCATCTGTTAATGGAAATATAGGGGGCATCCACCTTTAAAGGTAGGACAAAGGCTCGTATAAGTTCTCTAGATCCTCAGTCTCCAAAAGAAAATCAGCAAATTCTGCCCTCGGAAATCCAAATGACCTCTTTCTTCTGAGCCCCAATATGTATAAACCACATTTAGCACCCACATGTTTGGCATTTCTATAGCGATGAGAGCCTGCTTAATTTAAAGGTTTGTTTCTTCAACATACTGGTCACTACAACGTACTGGTCACTACAACGTACTGGTCACTACAACGTACTGGTCACTACAACGTACTGGTCACTACAACGGTAGTTTGCAATTTTCACTCGCCAACATCCACTGCTGCTTGTTTCTGGAAAACACCAATGCAGTCAAAATCATCACCACACCTGTAGATAAATTCCCAAAGGGGTATAATTTTTTAAATTGGGGTCACTTGAGAAGGGAATCAGCTCTTCTAGCACTTGGGGCTCTGTATATAGAGTCTGCAAACTATTCTAGGAAAATCTGCGCTCCAGGAGGCAAATACCGCTCTGTCCCTCCTGTGTCTCGCTATATGGCTAATTTGTACTGTACAGACACATAAGCGGTATTTCTACATTCATCAGAAATTGTGGGACAAATTTTTGGTGCCATTTTTAGTTGTTTCCCAGTGTGAAAATGTAAAATCTGGGGATGGAAAAAAAAATTTGGTGGTAAAAATGTAATTCTTTTTTCTTCATGCCCAATGGTATAAAATTCTGTGACACACCTGTGGTGTCAATATAATCACTGCACCTGTAGATGAATCCATTGAGAGGTGTAGTTTGTAAAATGGGGCCACTTATGGGGGTTTCAGTTGTTCTGGCACCTCGGGGGTGATACCAATGTGACATGGCACCCTTAAACCATTCCAGTAAAATCTGAACTCCAACATGGCGCCTCTTCCCTTCTGACCTTTGCACTGTGACTCAAAAGTAGTTTTCGACCAAATATAGGATATCGGCGTACTCAGGAGAATTGTTTAGTGCAATTTCTCCTGTTATCCTTTTGAAAATACAAAATTTGGGGCTAACTAACATTTTTGTGTGAAAAATGTGATTTTCTTATTTTCACAGCTCAACATTATAAACTGTGAAGTGCCTGGGTTCATTGTGCTCACGACATATCTAGATAAGCTCCCTGAGGGGTCTAGTTTTCTTCCACATATGGGGTATCAGCATACTCAGGAGAAACTGCATAACAAATTTTGGTGTCCATGTTTTCCTGTTACCCTTGCGAAAATAAAAAAAATTGGGCCTAAAGTAAAATTGTGAAAAAAGGTGAAATGTTCATTTATTTCCTTCCACATTGAATTAATTCCTGTGAAGCCCTGAAGGGTTAATAAAATTCTTGAATGTGGTTTTGAGCACCTTGAGGGGTGCAGTTTTTAGAATGGTGTCACTTCTGGGTATTTTCTGTCATGTAGACCCCACAAAGCCATTTTAAATGTGAGGTGGTCCCTAAAAAAAATTGTTTTGCAAATTATGTTGGAAAAATGAGAAATCTCTGGTCAACGTTAAACCCTCATAATTTCCTAACAAGAAATATTAGGTTTTAAAAATGTGGGAAATGTTATTTATTAAGTATTTTGTATGACATAATGCTCTGGTTTAAGGACATAAGAATTACAAATTTGAAAATTGCACAATTTTTCAAATTTTAACCAAATTTCTGATATTTTCACAAAGAAACACAAGTCATATTGAGAAATATTCAGAATTGAGAGTCCTCAGTGGTTGATACCTTTTAATGGTAACTGAAAAGATGGTAACAAATTGCAGCTTTCAAGACTACTCAGGTCTCTTCATCAGGCAAAGACTAATACAAAATCTGAAGAATCACATATTTATACACAACACAGCACAGAAAAAATGCAATAGGTAAGACAAGTGACGTGAAGCAGAACTGTCATTATGGGAGACAGAGATGAACATAAATATTGGAACAGTTCATAGATAAGGAGTGTGAAAGTTTTATTGCCCTCTGATTGGGGTCTAGTTCTGTGTTGTGTGATGCCCCCAGAAGGTCTGAAGAGCAAATTCCTTAATTGATGTAGAAAGACATAAATCCATGCGACACATTCATTCCTGCACTGAGTGTCACAGTTCGTCATGAGTTTATATTCCCAGACCCTCCTGTCTCTCTGAGACTTATAGTTATCTTTTAATACAAGTAATTTCATGTCCATCAAGCTATGACCGGGGATACAAAAGTGTTTGGCCACAGGTAGATCCATTCTTTTTTCTCTTATTGTGTGACGATGAGAATCCATCCTTGTTCTCAGTTTTTGCCCGGTCTCCCCACATACAGACCCCCAGTTGGACATTTAGTACATATAATTAGGTACACCCCATTAGATGTGATGCAGCTGAAAGTACCTGGGATCTTGTAGTCCTGATGGGAATTGGGGATCTTTATCTTGTCTGTGGTCATTATAAATGGACAGGTTTTACATTTTTTCTTGTTGCAAGGAAAGGTTCCTGCAGCTGTTGGAGAGGACAGGGAGCTTCTGACAATGATGCTTCTTAGATTTGGGGGCTGCCTAAAACACAGTAGTGGGGGGTCTGGAAATATGGATTGTAATCGGGCATCTTTTTGTAGTAAAGGTTGTAGTTTCTGTGCAGCTCCCCTTAGCACCTCCAGATTTGGATTGTAGGTGCCACTAGAGGCACCCGGTTATTTTCTTCTTTAGCTTTGTAATGTAGCAGGTGATTCTTTGATATTCTGGTGGCTCTTGTAATTTGGTTTTCAATTGTTCTTGGATGGTAGCCCTGATTCAAAAAAGTCCTCATTCAGAACAATGAAATAGAGACATCCCTGTATCAGAAGCCAATCAACCATCCAACATACCTTACATGGGACAGTTTCCATCCAAAACACATAAAAAACTCTATTGTCTACAGCCAAGCCATCAGATACAATCGTATATGTTCCAACCCCATGGATAGAGATGAACACCTTGGTCGCCTCAGAAAGACCTTTTTGAATCAGGGCTACCATCCAAGAACAATTGAAAACCAAATTACAAGAGCCACCAGAATATCAATGAATCACCTGCTACATTACAAAACTAAAGAGGAAAATAACCGGGCATTTAAGAAGCATCATTGTCAGAACCTCCCTGTCTTCTCTAACAGCTACAGGAACCTTTCCCTGCAACCATAAAAAATGTAAAACCTGTCCATTTATAATGACCACGGACAAGATAAAGATCCCCAACTCCCATCAGGACTACAAGATCCCAGGTACTTTCAGCTGCATCACATCTAATGTGGTGTACCTGTGGCGCCCTGAGGGTCCAGTCGCCACAGAGATGTTGCATCGCACCCAGCGGTGTGACACTTGACTCTCAGGTAAGAAGGAAGCACTCCATTGACTCCAACCACTGCATTCAACACTACACTATGCCAGCTGAGTGTAGGCGGACCTAATGGGATGGTCTAGCTCAGGCTGGTTAGAACAGGGTGTAGCTAGTTAGATGGGAGGGGTTGAGGCAGCTTGATGCTGCGTGTTAGTTTAGAGTCTAGTCGGAGTCAAGCAGCCAGCGTGGGTACTGGGATGGCCTGCAGCTCTCCTGTAGTTTATCTCAGGGGAGCCGTGCTGAAGGATTGAAGGGGTCCTGGCTGAGACAGCAATTGAAGCTGTGCCTTTATCCTCACTGGAGGAAGGACCAGGCAAAACATCGGGGAGACGGTTCCCAGGCTGGTGGGTCAGTTCAGCGCCATCAGCAAACACCGCATCTAGTGGGACTCTTCAAGAGCCACTAGCTACCATAATCTCGTCCGGAAGCAGCTCAGTGGTCAAGTACGTCCAGGTTTCCGACGGTGTCTCGGTCTCCGTAGCTCACTGGGAGATGATCACCCGGGGCATCGGGTCGCACCTGAAAAACTGAAAAGGCCTAATACTGCTTCGCTGAGGGCTCTGTGGTAGGGAGGTGCAGGTAGAAGTAAGGAGTATTGCACAAACGCCGGAAAGGAACATAAAAGGGAGTCCTTGGGAGTGTGACCAACTTACCAGAGGGTTACTGGACTACTTACTGGAAGGACACAGTGCCCGGCTGATCTCTGTATGGCATGCAACAGACTGTGAGTAAACCCTTGAAACTGCATAAGAACTGTCTCCTGCTTTATTACTACGTCGTATACTCCACTCTGCTACATCACCTTGCACCATTGCTTTCCATCACATCTACCTGCCCTGGGAGGACACAGCCTCGCCTGTAGGAGACTTTACACCAAGCTGCACAACACCATCCCTCCCAGAGGACCTGCACAGCAGCGCTGGTCACCCTGACCAGATACTACAGGTGGCGTCACGACAAACTAAACTAACAATTATTTCCCCTGTAAATATCCCCATTACAGTTAGCGCCCAGGGCACGGACCGAGCTGTGCTACCCGTGACATCCCCCATAGACATCAACGGGCTCGGTGCCGAGTACCCCAAAACCCTGCTCGTGCGGCTCATTTTCTGGCGTCACGAACAGGATCCTGAAGCTCGTGAAACGCGAGTCCTGTGTGCCTAATCTGAACTGTTTTTGTGCTTGGAAATCGCTAAAATCATCAGAGACTGTATTGCCATTTTGTGAAACAACAACCGCCATTTTGCCGCCATATTTGCGCCACGAGGCGCTGGTGAAGATGAAGGGCGTGCCTTTGTGTGTGGGTGTACACTCACCTAGTGGCGCGAAAACGATGGCCGCCCAGTCTAAATGCTATTGCAATCTAAGATCCTGCCCCACAGCCCTGGAGTTCCGCCTCCTCATCCTCCTCAGTGGGCGGAAAAGGCCACGAAGGTCCCGCCTCTCTACAAAAGATGGGGCCTCTCCTGATGCAAATTACACTTGTGACTTGGCTGAGATGGCGACCGCAGGTGAGCTGCAGTGGGAAGGGATGGAGGAGTCAGAGCTCTTCCCCACGGAAGCGACCCGATCGCCACAGAACCACCAGTGGGCACCCAGCCTGGAGACCCTCCGACGCTGAAAGAAGCGGAGGATACTCTGAAGGAATTGGTCCGGCACCGGGAAGAGGTCGCCAGAATGGAGGTGAGCTGGCGGGCCCTAAAGCTGCATTTGGAGCGGCGACAGTCTGTCTTACCTCCAGCAGTGTCTGTGCCGGAAGGTGAGGCACCCGTTACAGTGGAAGAAGCCGTGCAGATGTCTCAGCCTTTGCAACCAGGACCGGTTGCCAGTCTCACAGTAGAGGCACCAGTTCCTGCAGAAGACCCTGCACCAGTATCCCAGGATCCGCTGCTGACCCACACTGCTGATTCAGTAGAGGCGACACCCGGCCTCATGGAGGAGGCCGCGCAGGTCCCAGAGCCCGACTGTCACGCTGTCTAATGATATGTATACAATGTCAGTAAACTATTAATACAGGAACAACACTCTATACAACAACTAGTATAGCAACATAAGCATGTAAGTATAGAATAGATTTACCTGACACGATATCTGCTGAACTCAGGGTTAATCTTGAGGACTTGATGAGCTGAAACAGGAAAGAGGTGGACCGGAATCTAACCTGACCCTAAACTGGGGTCCTAACTAATCCCTCACCTTGGAGGTACTGATAATGGTTCAGAGGTCCAAGTCTCCAACCTAACCCTGTCTCCTATCAGACCCTGAACCCTGTAATCAGTCCTAAGAAGGATCCTGACTACCACCAAAGGGATATGGGCTGATCTCAGCTAAATACACAGATTAGACATATAAGACAGACAGGATAACACACGCTTGCATACACACTCAAACACCAAAGGAACATAAATGGTCTGGGAAATAAACTCTAACCAAGTTGAGCTTAAAACAACTAAGGAGCTCACAACTAAAGTCTATACAGATTCATTCCTATCTGTGGTCTGCATGAAGGTTTCACTGGCAACTCCCCAAGCAGACAACCAGGAATTTAAAGGAAACCAATCAACAAATAATCAATTGCAGCCGGGAGAAACTGCACCCAGTCCCAGCACCGAGCACAGACAGAATTAACTCCCTAGCTGCCAAACACAAAGAAACAGCAGCTCAGCTGTGAGAAGTCAAAATGTGCAACCGCGACAATCTTCGTGGCAATGCACACATGACAGTACCCCCCCTTCTACGAGGGGCCTCCGGACCCTCAGGGCCAGGCCTGCCCGGGTGAGTTCTGTGGAAGGTCCGAACCAAACGATCTGCGTTAACATCAGACGCAGGGACCCACGTCCTCTCCTCTGGACCATACCCCTTCCAATGCACCAAGTACTGAAGGGACCGGCGATTCAGACGTGAGTCAATGATCTTTGATACTTGAAATTCCAAGTTACCATTGACCAACACAGGAGGAGGAGGTAGAGGTGACGGTATGACTGGTGCCACATACCTTTTAAGTAATGACTTGTGGAACACATTATGAATTTTAAACGTAGGAGGGAGGTCCAGACGAAATGCCACAGGATTAATTATGGAACTGATCCTGTACGGCCCGATGAATCTGGGACCCAGTTTCCAGGAGGGCACTTTAAGTTTTATATTCCTGGTAGACAACCATACCAGATCGTTCACATTCAGATCTGGACCAGAAACTATCCTCCTATCAGCCATACGTTTGTAACGGTTCCCCATCGCACTCAGATTATTCAATACACCTCTCCACACAGAAGCAAGTGACGACGAGAAACGCTCCTCCTCAGGAACCCCAGAAGGGCCCCCCCCATTGAAAGTACAAAACTGGGGATGGAAACCATATGCCCCAAAAAACGGGGACTTACCAGTGGACTCGCTCCGCCTGTTGTTAAGAGCGAACTCTGCCAGAGGCAAGAAAGAAGACCAGTCCTCTTGGTTCTCTGAGACAAAACACCGGAGATATGTCTCTAAGCTCTGATTCAGACGCTCTGTCTGACCATTGGTCTGCGGATGAAAAGCCGAGGAAAATGACAATTGCATCCCCCGATGTAAACAAAATGCCCTCCAAAATTTGGACACAAACTGAGACCCCCTATCTGACACCACATCAGAAGGCAACCCATGAAGTCTAACGATCTCCCTAATGAACACCTGCGCCAGAGTTTTAGCATTAGGGAGTGCAGGAAGAGCAACGAAATGTGCCATCTTACTGAACCTGTCAACAACCACCAGTATGACAGTATTCCCTGACGACGGAGGAAGGTCCGTAATGAAGTCCATAGATAAATGAGTCCATGGACGCTCCGGAAGTTTCAAGGGTAAAAGGGTCCCAGACGGACGGGTATGAGGGGTTTTAGAGTGAGCACACACCCCACATGACGCGACAAAAGTTATAACATCTTTATTAGCATTAGGCCACCAAAACCGGCGAGAAAGGAGATCTAAAGTAGCCTTACTCCCTGGATGTCCTGCTAGAGCAGAATTATGATGTGCCTCAATAACCTTTTGTCTCAACAGATTTGGGACAAACAGTCTCCCTGGAGGTCCTGCAGGGGCGTCCCCCTGAGCCTCTAACACCTCCTCCTCAAGCTCAGAACATACAGCCGACACTACCACCCCCTCCTGAAGGATAGGACTCGGGTCATCCGTTTTCCCGGCCCCTGGGAAACTGCGAGACAAGGCATCAGCCTTTACATTCTTAGACCCCGGGCGATAAGTGACGACAAAATTAAACCTGGTAAAAAACAACGACCATCGAGCTTGTCTGGAATTCAAACGCTTAGCGGATTCCAAATACAACAGGTTCTTGTGATCAGTAATAACGGTAACCGGGTGGACTGCCCCCTCCAAAAAGTGACGCCATTCTTCAAAAGCTAACTTAATGGCCAAAAGTTCCCTATTGCCGATATCATAATTCCTTTCGGCGGACGACAATTTCTTAGAAAAGAAAGCGCACGGATGCCATTTACCAGGGGATGGACCCTGGGACAATATAGCACCCACCCCTACGTCAGACGCATCCACCTCCACAATGAACGGCTGAGATGCATCTGGTTGGATGAGAACGGGTGCCGAAGCAAAACATTTCTTCAAAGAGGAAAAGGCTTGGCAAGCTTTGTCCGACCATTTAGAAAAATCCGTCCCTTTTCTTGTCATGTCAGTGAGAGGTTTGACGACAGATGAGAAATTACAAATAAATTTCCGGTAGTAGTTAGCAAACCCCAAAAAACGCTGCAGAGCCTTAAGATCCCCTGGCTGATCCCATTCAAGCACTGCTCTCACCTTTTCAGGGTCCATACGGAAACCGGAGGCTGACACCAAAAAACCCAAAAACTGAAGTTCCTGTACGGCAAATACACACTTCTCCAGTTTGGCGTATAGTTTATTGTCTCGCAAGATCTGCAACACCTGTCTCACATGCTCCTGATGAGACACAAGATCTGGCGAGTAAATTAAAATGTCATCCAAATATACAACCACAAACAGCCCCACAAGGTGACGAAAAATGTCATTAACAAAATGTTGGAATACTGCTGGTGCAGTAGTCAGACCAAAAGGCATGACAAGGTTCTCATAATGTCCCTCCGGCGTGTTAAACGCCGTTTTCCACTCATCCCCCTCTTTTATCCTAATCAGATTATACGCCCCCCTGAGATCCAATTTAGAGAACCATTTGGCGCCAACAATTTGATTGAAGAGATCAGGAATAAGAGGGAGTGGATACGGATCTCGAACAGTAATCCGATTAAGTTCGCGGAAATCCAAGCAAGGGCGTAGGCCTCCATCTTTCTTCTTCACAAAGAGGAACCCCGCGGCTACTGGGGAAGATGAAGGTCTAATATGCCCTTTGGCCAGACTTTCAGAAATATAATCTTTCATAGCCTGCCTCTCAGGACCAGAAAGATTATACAGCCTAGCTTTAGGCAACTTAGCATCAGGAAGGAGATTAATAGAGCAGTCATACACGCGATGAGGAGGCAACTCCTGACACCCCTCCTCAGAGAAAACATCCCCAAAATCCTCCAAAAAAGGAGGCAATGTACTAGGCACGACCGCACTGATGACTGTGTTCATGCAGTTGCTTTTGCAAAACTCACCCCATTGGCTTATTTCTCTGGACTGCCAATTAATCACAGGGTTATGTTTAACCAACCAAGGAAGTCCCAACACAATGGGAGTAGGTAGACCCTCCAACACATAACAAGATAATTGTTCCCTATGTATTGCCCCTACCCGAAGGTCAATGTTATGAACCTCATGAACAAAGCTACCTTGGCCGAGAGGCCTGGCGTCAATGGAGAATATAGGGATCGGTTTGACCAATACACTCAGATGCATACCTTGAGCCTGAGCAAACTGAGCGTCAACCAGGTTAGCCCCGGAACCACTATCAAGAAGAACAGACAATCTCTCCACTCTCGTACCAACTACCACCTCCACTGGTACAAGGAACTGAGAAGAACTGGCGGATGAAATACATACTCCCAGGTTGTCGTCCACCACACAACCTGGGATTAACAGTTTTCCGGCGACTTTTGGCTCAACAAGGCACGGGATGGACATTCTCCAACAAAATGTCCCTCTTTCCCGCAGAAAAAACATCTTCTAGTCCTGCGGCGTACCGCCAATCCCCTCCTACGAAATGATGTCCCTCCCAACTGCATAGGCTCATCCGAACAGACAAGGGGAACCTCAACATAAGGGACTTTAGTGGTAGGTGGAGAAACAACAGGGAGTGGGGTTACCTCACCCCTCTCCCGAAGCCGTCTATCAGTACGGATAGCTAAGGCCATAGCAGCCTCCAGTGAATGAGGAGACTCATACTGAGCCAAAACGTCTTTTAATTTATCAGAAAGCCCATGACAAAACTGGCTCCTAAGAGCTGGGTCATTCCACTGAGTATCTGTGGCCCATCTACGAAACTCAGAAGCAAATTCCTCTGCCGGACGATCTCCCTGCTGTATCTTACGTAATTTTATCTCAGCAAGAGAGACCCGATCTGGGTCATCATATACCAATCCCAGGGCAGTAAAAAATTGATCTACAGACTGTAGAGCCGGGGATCCCGGAGGAAGGGAAAATGCCCAGGATTGAGGGTCCCCTTGCAGAAGTGAGATAACAATTCCCACTCTCTGCTCATCACTCCCTGATGATCGAGGCCGAAGCCGAAAATACAATTTACATGCCTCCCGGAAGGTGAAAAATTTGTCTCGCCCACCAGTGAACCTGTCCGGGAGAGCATACTTTAGGTTCAACTCTGGTTTGCTCCAGGGGAGACAAAACTTTGGACTTAATGTCCGTCAGCTCCATGGATAATCCCTGCAACTGCAGAGCCAGCTGGGCTACTGGATCCATGGTAACTGGAGATAATTTTTATCCAAGGTGAGGGATTAGTTAGGACCCCAGTTTAGGGTCAGGTTAGATTCCGGTCCACCTCTTTCCTGTTTCAGCTCATCAAGTCCTCAAGATTAACCCTGAGTTCAGCAGATATCGTGTCAGGTAAATCTATTCTATACTTACATGCTTATGTTGCTATACTAGTTGTTGTATAGAGTGTTGTTCCTGTATTAATAGTTTACTGACATTGTATACATTTCATTGGCCAGTGAAAATGTCACGCTGTCTAATGATATGTATACAATGTCAGTAAACTATTAATACAGGAACAACACTCTATACAACAACTAGTATAGCAACATAAGCATGTAAGTATAGAATAGATTTACCTGACACGATATCTGCTGAACTCAGGGTTAATCTTGAGGACTTGATGAGCTGAAACAGGAAAGAGGTGGACCGGAATCTAACCTGACCCTAAACTGGGGTCCTAACTAATCCCTCACCTTGGAGGTACTGATAATGGTTCAGAGGTCCAAGTCTCCAACCTAACCCTGTCTCCTATCAGACCTGAACCCTGTAATCAGTCCTAAGAAGGATCCTGACTACCACCAAAGGGATATGGGCTGATCTCAGCTAAATACACAGATTAGACATATAAGACAGACAGGATAACACACGCTTGCATACACACTCAAACACCAAAGGAACATAAATGGTCTGGGAAATAAACTCTAACCAAGTTGAGCTTAGAACAACTAAGGAGCTCACAACTAAAGTCTATACAGATTCATTCCTATCTGTGGTCTGCATGAAGGTTTCACTGGCAACTCCCCAAGCAGACAGCCAGGAATTTAAAGGAAACCAATCAACAAATAATCAATTGCAGCCGGGAGAAACTGCACCCAGTCCCAGCACCGAGCACAGACAGAATTAACTCCCTAGCTGCCAAACACAAAGAAACAGCAGCTCAGCTGTGAGAAGTCAAAATGTGCAACCGCGACGATCTTCGTGGCAATGCACC